>VMDR010035071.1:0-10856 GCA_007922815.1 Macrotus californicus | reverse complement strand
CTTATTACGACACTGTTGACTATATTCTCTGGGTTGCACTCTGCATCTCGATGGCTTGTTTATTCTGAAACTGGAAGTTTATCCCTTTCATGCCCCTTGGCCTTTACATTCATCCCCCTTATACCCTCTCCTCTGACAACCATCACTTTGTTCTGTGTATCTGTGAATCTCTGTATTTATGTTTTGTTCTATTTCTTCATTTGTTTTTGGGGGGGTTGTTTGTTGGGGGGTTGTTTTGTTTTTTTCTTCTTATGTATGAAATCACACCATATTTATCCTTCTCCATCTGACTTATTTCACTTAGTGTGATACCCTCTAGGTCCATCCATGTTGCAAATGACAAGATTTCATTCATTTTTTTCATTGTCGCATTTAAGCATCTCACTTAAACTTTTATTTCTTTAATTATTATGAAGTTAAAGGTTTTTCTAATCTTTATTGACCTTGTCATAGTTCATAAATTATCTGTTTGTTTCTTTTCCTATTATTTATTATAAAATGTTGCTATATTCTATTGATTTATAAAAATTTTTATTATTGAAAGTGCTGAATATTTGTGATATGTGTTGCAAATATTTTTTGTTTGTCCTTCATTTTTTAATTTAACTATAACAATTTAATGTATTAACTTTTAACTTTTCTTTACAGTGTAATCTGTTTTTTCTCTTATGTGGTTCTCTTTATTCATTGTTTTTATGCTTAAAGATGTCTTTCCATCCCACAAATCAGTTAAGACCTGTGTTCTCTTCTAATTGTTCATGGCTTTATTTGTGAGTACTTAATCCCTCACTCAAGCCAGATTTTATTTCACATTATATAGTAACTAACGTTAAAACCAAGTAACTGCTTTCTCTTCAAATAACCAATTTTACCAACATCATTTGTTGAATAAATTTATTCATTCTCAATTCATTTATAATAGCTCCAGTATCTTATACTACTTTTGGGTAAATACTATTTCAAGATGTTGTATTCTGTTCTACTGATTCATCTATTGGTTCATGAATTATTATCATACTGTTTTAATTATTATAACTTTCTAGAACCCTTGAACTTTGGGAGGTTGCACCTACATTACTCTGTTAGGACTCCTACACATTTTAGTTACACATAAAAATGTCATTAACCATTAACTACTTGAGATATAAGAGCCCTTGCATCTTACACATATTATTAAACAGACAAGGTTATTTCCATCATAAATGCTTGAAGTGACTTGCCCAGGATTTCTCAGCTCACTAGAAGCAAGGCCAGAACTTGAACCCAGGCCTCTACACCCAGTTTAGAGCACCTTCCACCACATTATACTATTTTTTCCTTACTGAGATTCAACAAAATGCAGCATTCACTTCAGCAAAGGATGAGCATCGACTAGGATGCAAACCTCATGCTTACCCAGCAGGTACTGTAATGTGGTTCCTGATATTAGGGACACTAATATGCTACAAATTGCTAGCTTTCTATCCTTTCTTAGTGTTTGGCTTGGTGCCTTGGGGTCCCGAGATGACTGCTCCACCTCTAGATCATGTCCGCTTTCCAGACACGAAAGGGAAGGATAAGGAACAGAAGGGTTGTACCAGCTGAAGCTGCTCACCTCTAAAGTGCTTTCTTCTAAGTCCCCTCAGTAAGTCCCAAATATAGCTCTTTGGTCAAACCTATATCACAATGCTATTTTTTGCTTTTTGCCTTCTATTCGTAAAGGCAAAAGTCCTCTTCGGATTTCTTTCTGTTAGAGAAAACAGGTACTAATGTAGACCTTTTGTAAAAGCGAACTGGAGTTAATGTAAACTTTTGAAAAGCAGTAGAAACTGGTACTTGGTTTGATGTTGTGAGTTGTAAGATGGCTTTTCTATGACAAACAGCCCCTGGGAAGGTTATAATGGAGTTGACCTGCTTGCTCTATATAGATCAGCATTTCTCAACTTGACCTCATATAAGCAAGCAAGATATAACCAGAGACATTGAAATTAAGAACAAACTGACAGTTACCAGAGGGGAGGTGGGAGGGGACAATGCGGGGTGGGGGGGGCGGGGAGGGAGAAGTGTTTTCAGGAACCACTATAAAGGACACATGGACATAACCAAGGAGGAGGGTGGGAGCAAGGGAGAGAGGTGGGATTGGCTGGGGTGGGGGGGAGTAGTGGGAGGGAGGGAATGCAGACAACTGTAATTGAACAACAATAAAGCAATTAAAAAAAGAAAAAGAAATACCTTGGGAGCTTTGTAAACTCTCAATGCCCAGGCTTCACCCCAGATCCATAAAATTAGAATCTCTGGATGTGGGGCCCCAGACCTCTGTATTTTTCTAGTCTCCAGGGTACTTTCAACATGCTGCCAAAGCTGAAACAACTGAACAGGGTGATAAAGTTGCCACCAGCTAGTTAAGTGACTGAAAACCAGTCCATCAGATGCTCTAGAGATGTGCTCTCTGCCAGGATGCTTCCCACTTGGATATATGCTTGGCTGGCTCGCTCGTCTCCTAAATGTCACTGCCAAGTCTCACTTCTCGTCAAGGCCTATCTTGACCACCCTGTTATGTTCCATATTGCAATCTGCCTCCAACTCCCCACCCACAGCTCTCCTGTACGCCCTTACTCTGCTCTACTTTCCCCTTCTCCATAGTATGTATTATCCTCTAACATACACTATTTATATATTAATTACTTTTATTGTTCATGTTTGTCTCACCCCTCTAGAATGTAAGATTCTTAGGCACGGGGATCTTCGTCTGCTTTCTTCCCTAAATATCTCAAGATCCTGGAAAAGTGCCAAGTACATAGTGGGCACTGAATAAATATCTGCTAAATGAATAGAAATTAGAGCCAGAAAATGCCCGCTCGATTGTTTGCTAAATTCAACCTTGCCGTTGAACTGATGTGGACATTGCAGCCCAGAGAGGAGAAGAAATGCATCCAGGGTTACATAGCAAGGCAGTGGCTGAATTTAGACTAGATCTCAGTCCCCCGAATCCCAGCCCAATACCCTTCCATCCCAATAACGCAGATTTCCTGTTTAGAAGTGTGCACACACAGTTCCAAACAGCAAGCCTTGAAGAGCAGCCTTTGTTAAGCCTAGCATTTTCCAAATCCCACTCTTTGCTTTTGGAGGGCACTATCAGCATTATTAGTCCTGGATGGAGCTGATTCAAAATTGGGAACATCACTGTATGCTAAGTAATCACTCAGAACCTAGAGACCATATAGAGAGATTGCTTTTTACCAGGCTTTTTTTTTTTTTTCCAGGGATTTTTTCTCCCCTTAATCTGTGCTGAAATAAAGAAGCGGCAAGATCTCTGCTTTGGATTTGGTAAATGAGCCCACTGTGCATTGCACTTTTCAGCAAGATAAGGCCCACATGGCATCTGCAGAAATGCTTCGCTATCTTTCCAGCAATCCGGCTCCTGTGCAGGCCCCTTGGTAACAGCTTGGCAAATCCGCAAAAGGAATGCGACTATATAGTTTGTGTGAGGACCGCGGAGTTATTATGGCTTCCCAATTGCCTAGCAGGTCATTAATCATGGGCCAAGATAGGCCATCGTCGCGGCAGCGGAGTGAAAGCGCCCGCATAATGCCAGCAAAATCAGGTTTAACATGCAGCCCTTGCCGGCGCAGATATGGAAGGGGGAGAGGGAAGGGAAAAAATCGTTCCCCTTTTAGGAAAGAAAACTTCTACTTATCTTTGATTTGCATTCAGCCCTCCCTCAATAGTCCTTAAGCCTGTTATTTAATTCATTTTGGTGCCAGGGTTCATCACAAAGCAAAAACCCTAAGCGAGACCTATGCAGTCTGTGACCTCCAAACCCCCTGTCTTTTCTTGTCAGTTCTATGTCATTTGTGCAGTTGAACTCCACCAATTTGAAATGCTGACCTCTTCCACAGACAACCTTATTCTCCTCCAGTGAAAGAAAGGCCCAGGGCCGACAAACCACTCAAGCGGGAGATGGCAAGAAAAGAGAAAAGTGGTTGACTCGTAAATCAATTTCCACAGCCCACCCAAAACCCACACAACACATTGAATTTGTATAAATTAAAATTTTTTTTACCGAATGGATTTATAAAAAAGAGGACTCTAAGAACTAAATAAAAAAATTATGAATTGGGGCCAGAGAGAATGGAAGACGAAACCCTGCTCCCAGTGGTCCAGAACAGCACTGAGGGCCCCCCATATTCTTTTACACCTGGACTCCCTGAGGCTGTTTGAAAAGAAAAGTTGAAAATAAAATGCATGAATAAAGTTCTATGTCACTGGCAAAGGCAACAAAAAGAAAAGGGGGTGGAGGGAGACTACCAGAAACACAGGACTGAAGTGATGGATCCTATAAGTTGCTAGGCAACTCGTATATATGGCCCATCTGAGTTGTGCTGTATTTGTGCACATATATATTGCCTCAAAATATAAGACTAGACAATCCCCTGTGACTAGCGGTTTTAGACAGCCAGTGCTTTTTTCATGCCATGTCTACCCATTCTCTTAGATTTTAGATCTTTTCCCATCAAAACCAGTCATCAACTATATAATAGTTAATTTAATTGAAATCTGCATTTATTGAGCAACTACTATGTTTCTCGTGAAGCACTAAAGATATAAAGTGCACATTCCCTTTACCAAATACCTAACAATCTATTGTGAAAACAAAATATAAAAGCCCCCTCTTATAGGAAAACAAAATTATGAAACTAGAAATATGAATTTCTCCTTTAACACCTGAAGCAATTTTCCTTAGATTTTTCTCTCCACATCCCCCTTCTCTTGATACCTGGATTTTTTAGGCTGAGAAGAAAAGATCCAAGTCAATTTGCATATTGCTATGTCCTGTTCCTTCTGTTCCCTAGACCTTCTGACACCTAGAGAGCAAAAGAAGAGTTCTCTTCTTGTATTCTGAAAATTGAGAATTTCTTCCTATTATGAAGCACACACTGATGACCTCTTTTATTCCATTTACTTTTAAGACTTGTGAAACATTGTTGGACAATTAATGAGGATTCACAAATTGTTACAGTTGAGTGAGATGAAGCATCATGGAGTTTCCTGGCTCCTTTTCTTAAGAGCTATTGTTCTCAGAGCTACAAAATGCTCATTGTAACTCCCGGTGGTCAATGCGAAAATTGTCATCATTTCTCTTCTTGATAAGCAGTCTTCTAATAAAAGTGAGCCTGGCAGTTTTTCTGAATTTTAAACACAATTCAAGGTCCTTTTGTTTTGATAATTTCTCCACCCTAGGAGGAAAAAAGAAAAGGAAAGGCTGTAATGAAATAAATATAAATCAAATAAATCACATTGTGATAAGGACAACTAAAAAAAACCACCAGAATATGTAAAAGTTTCTGAGAAAAAGTGGCCAAGGAAGGAAGTGATGTCTGAGCTGGAATTTAAAGGGTAAATAAATACACCAGACCAACAAAGAAAGTATGTGCAAGGGTAGTGAGAAGAGAAAACATAGGGTGTGCTCAAGAGACTGTAGCCTGTCCGGTATTGCTGGTATATAAGTGGTCAACAGGGATGGTTGGAGATCTGGACGGGGCTGCAGACAGAAGCTAGGTTATCAACACCCTTTTTAACCATTCACTAGAGTGGAAGCTGCAGGACAGTAGCCACCATGTTTGCCTTACTCAGCAGCACGTCGACATTGCCTAGCACAGTACTGGTGCAGAGCAGGAGCTCCATACATATTTATGGAGTGAATAAAGTCACTACTATCATGGGCACTGGGGAAACAATAGAAGTGTTTTAAACAAGAGAGATGTATGATCACCCTTCAGAAAGATAACTCTGACGGCAGTGTTATGGTCTGCATATTATTGTTAAAGTACTCAGGTGGCCATGATGTGGAGGGTAGATTAGAGTGACATGAACAAGGGATTGTTTAAGAGGCAGAGGTTCAGGGAGAAATAATAAGGTCCTGAACAGCAATAAGGTTGAGTTAGTAGGAGCTGAATTTAAGAGCTAGAGTATTAAAAGTCTGGAAACAGAGAAACTTTATTTTTAAACAATACAATAATTATATTTTCAAAAAAATGCTCTGTATGTTTCCTTCAACCTCCAGACACCTTTACAAGCAAAATATCTCTAAATGGAAAGCCTCATGCGTTACATTCCCTAATCATTAACCTGGGGAAACAGTTCAGTAAATCATTTGAATATTTTTCCTGTTTTTATAGAATTTTCAGACATTACATAGAATCCTTTGGATTTAGTGCTGCTCACTGGGTGCCAGTTGGAGAGAATGAGAAAGGATTAGAAATGACCCTTAGGTTTCTTGTTGAAGATACTGGGTGGGTGGCAATATTTGAAACGAAGATTTGACAACAAGTTTGGCATGTTTTTTCAACCAACATATTCAGAACCTGCTAAACACCTAATGAAGCCTGGATTGAGATCCTCAGAGGCTCTACAAATGAAAAAACAAACAGAAGGGACTGAAAATGTAGTTCAAACACCAATGCTGGTGCTATTAGCTTAAGTGCAGATTCTAGTGATGAAATGAACTAGTTAGAAAAGATTCTAACTCGTCTTGATGGTTTGCAATTCTTGCAATTTTGAAATCTGATTGAGAACATAATCGTTTGAAATAATATACCCAGCATTCTCTCCATGTGTTCTAATCTTGGCTATGCCCCTTAACTAGCCGTGTGATGTGGGGCAAGTCATTTAATACCTCTGGGCCCCCATTCCATCATTTGTGCTCAGGGGGTTGAAAGAGGAGACCTTTTAGGGACTTCTACCTTTAAGCATTTAGTGACTCTATAAATGAAATTGATGACCCTGTGTTGAGAAATATGATATAATTTCCAACTTAAAGGTATGGACAAATGAAGAAGACTGAACAGATTAGGAGCAGATGCCAGCTTGTTGGTGGGGCCCATGAGTTGGTACAAAGCAACTCCTGAGGTAAATCTACTGTAAAGGGACCCTGAGCCTCTTTGAGACCCAATGTTCATCCACCTCTTCTTCCTTATTAAAAGAATCTCACCTGTGTTTGAAGCAGTAACAGTCCTGGCTGAAAAGTCCATTCCTGGCTTCTTTTGCTTATTCCATTAGTCATTTGATATAACTCTGACCAAAGAGATATATTTGGGACTTATTGAGGCGACTTACAGGAAAGCACCTTAGAGACCAGTAGCTTCAGCTGGCACAACACTTCTACTCCTCAACCTTCCCCTTCTTGCCTGGATGGCAGACATAATCTGGAGATGGAGCAGTCATCCTGGGACCCCAAGGCACCAAGCCAATAAGTAAGGATGGAAAGCTAGTCAGCACCTGTGGCCTAAGAGCATTGTGAATCATCATAATAATCCCAATTCCTACATCCAGACTTCTTGCTCAGAGAGAGATGGAGGGAGGGAGGGAGGGAGGGAGGGAAGAAGAGAGGGAGGGAGGAAAAGAAAGAAAGAAAGAAAGAAAGAAAGAAAGAAAGAAAGAAAGAAAGAAAGAAAGAAAGAAAGAAAGAAAGAAAGAAAGAAAGACAAAGAGAGAAAGAGAGGAAGGAAGGAAGGAAGGAAGGAAGGAAGGAAGGAAGGAAGGAAGGGAGAGAGAGAAAGAAAGAAAGAAAGAAAGAAAGAAAGAAAGAAAGAAAGAAAGAAAGAAGAAAGAAAGAAGGAAAGAAAGAGAAAGAAAGAAACGAACAAGGAACAAATCCTTCTGTTTGATTCACCATCACAAGTTGGGTTTTCTGCACACGCCATCAAACCTATTTCTGATCAAAGTGATGACCGATCTCCCCCACATAATGATGAAAAAGCCCATTTTCCTGCAACATTTAGTATGTTTTGGAGAAACAGATATAACAAATGAGTGATTTCAAAAAAAAAAATCTTGCTTATAAGGACAAACAAAACCAACTGAACGTCCTCCACGACATTCATCTTTATAGCCTCACTACCCAGTGCAGACAAGGTATACTTCAGGATCACAATTCCTGTGAGTTAAATGAATGGCAGAAAGAAGGACACAATCTTTTTCCATTTGATGATTTCACATCTGATGAGTTGTCATGAAGTCCATTGAATTGACTCTCCTCTGTTCCCTGGTCACATAAACCAGTTTATGGCAACATCTCATAGAAAGGGAAAGAAGCTATGGATTATTTCACCGATATGGCCAACATGCACTTGGGAAAAAACTCCAGGTTCCTGGAGTAAACTCAGTGCCCTTCTGATATCATCCATGGCAGGCAAGGAAAACATATGCCCTGAAAGGTGTAATAGTGCAGCAGAGCTGGGCAAGGAGTGGCTGGGCCACCCAGGGGAGACCTGGAGTGATCATGCAAGAGGGCACAGTGGAAGACGCTTCCTTCTCCGCCACACTTCTCACCTGGAGGAGTATCCAACTACTGCTCAGATGTAAACTGTAATTCAAATAATTTACCTGTCATTAACCACCTAACCAGGAAACTATTTTCACAGTGAAAGCCGCAGTTACCAAGGGCGAATTGCTGCATTCTCCACCTGCATCCATTTCTAGCCAGGACTCAAAAGACAGTTTTTAAAGTTGCCCTATGGTCACCATCATCATCACTCTCGAACAAGAATCTGCAAACTATGACCTGAAGGCCACATCCTGTTTCATTTACATATTGCTCCTGCTGCTCTTACACTACAATTGCAAAAATATTTACTTGCTACCCTTTACAGTAATAGTTTGCTGATCCCTGCTCTACAAGCTTTTTGCCTTCTTTTGTTGTTTGTTGTTTTGTTTTGTTTTGTTTTAGGCTTCCCAGCATCTGAGCATCCTTCCCTTGGATGTTCTTGAGCATTTTGGTAGAAAGCAGAGCCCACACCTCTTAGGATGAGAGTGGGCGAGGCCAGTCACCTTTTTTTTGGCTTCCCTTGCATCTGTGTCTCAGCCGATCAGAAGCTCTCACCCACAGATGTGGACTTGATAGCTATTGGCCCAAGGAAGCAAGGACAGCAGAGAACTCATCTATGTCACAATAGCAGCTGAGGCTATGGCGACAGCCAACCAGTTTCCAGGAAGTGACACTGTCAGTACGGGGAGGACATCCAGTGTCTAGTCCTGGAGATGGTGGCAGTACAAATCATGGTGTCCAGAGTTTGGAGGCTGAAGTAGCTGTAGCTTCTCCCAACTCTGGTTTCAGTCATGATTCTGGCTGCTGCTCAGCCTCACTTTTACTAGCTCATTTTCTGACCCTGGAATCAACCATTCTTGCCATTCCATAAGTGACTTAAAAACTTTCATTAAGTTTATTTTAGTTTAAATCAGCCAAAGTTTATTTCTGTTGCTTACAACTTAGAACTTTGACTGATAAAACCATCTATTTTTTTTTTGTTGTTGTTGTTATATGTGTGGAGCAGCTAGCAGCTTACAAATCTCCATCACATGACCTATTCTGTTCTTATGCCCACCAAAAAGATAAAGAAACTGAGGCTAGGTGAGGTTAAGCAGTCTCTTTGAGCCAATGCTGGAAACCCCGGCAATGAAAACACACAAAATCTCTTTCTACCATGCCAAGCAGCCAGAACTCTCTTCCTAACACCAGGCTCGTGCTCATTAGTTTTCGCTTATAAATGAAACAAATCCCATCTCCTCTTCAAAGCTCACAGAGGGTTGAGAGCTCTGTTAGTGCTTACCATCATCTTGTCATTTTTCTTCACCTCCTTTATTCCAGCCCAGGTGGCTTTATTTTTCCATCGGAAAATGTCATCACCACGTCATTAGCAATGTGCTGTTACCTGACAGTAGGAAGAAGCATCCCCAGGCCATATGGCTGAGTTCAATCTACATGGTCACGGTGCAATCCCATTGAAGTGGCTTCCCTTTGCGATCAAAACTGAATTTCACACTTTACCAAGATGAGGACAGCTCTTGTCTTCCCTGGAGTAATATAGATCTCCCCAGGCAGCCAAGGCCAGTGGAAGTGGCTTTCTTCTCTAGGCCGGCAGCATGTGGGGGGGCAGGGCTGGGAGGTCAGCAAGAATGGGAATAGAAGGAGGCTGGAAAAAAAGAGGCAGGAACGCTTGGGGAATCAGAGTCCAACGTAATCCTCTACATTCCCCCACCTGTGGGCTACCACTGAGGACGTTTAAGCCCTGGAACTTTGGAAAAGTAAATTGAGAATATAAGCCACCTTTACAAGACTGGTGGTTTTATCTTATCCCTAAGTTTCTGTTTCTGATTTATCTGGCTCATCTCCCCAGAGGGGCTAAAATTAAAATCAAAATGGCCTTATATCAGAGCCACTTAGTTCATCAGAATCTTCAAGAATATGAATTGTAAGCAAATACTGCCCTTCACTTATTAAAATGCAGCTCATCCCATCCATCCAGTGTGTGAGAACCAGTAGTGTAAATGAATATGAAAAAAATTGCATGTTGCTAGTGATGTAGGAGGAATGAGAGACATCCATTTTTTAAACTTACCAATTGGTAAAGTTATTTATTTGTACAATGATACCCAGCACTAAGTATAGCATGTACCGGTACGCACATCACCGCTGGTGAAATCTTAACTGATTCAACATTTCTGAAGGCAATTAGGTAGTGTGAATCCAAAAACCTCCGAAAAGCACATCTCCTAACAAAGCAGTTCCTCTTCGAATGTATCCTGAGGATATAATCATGCATAATTGTTTGGCTCGGGGGGTTTTCATCACAGGATCTATTCACAAACAGCAAAAACTAAAAATAAAGAGAAAGAAACCTCTTTGTGTGAAGATCCACAGATTAGTTAGGAGGTTATTGTACATTCAGTCTCCATTTAAAACTGTGTTGTAGAAGACGATTTGATGAGTCAGAAATACGTAAACAGTAGATGTTTTAATGTCTTCCTTACTCCATAAACTTTGAGGGCTGATATCATGTTGGTCTTTTTCATCATGGCACCTTGAGCACCTAGAATAG
>VMDR010035070.1:0-10875 GCA_007922815.1 Macrotus californicus | reverse complement strand
GAACAACTGCCACAAAGACATTAAAGGCTGATTCTTGTGGATAAATCTTTTAAGTCCATGTTGACAAAACATTAAACCATGTCTCTGCTATCTTCCTCTGAAAATTTCTCTCAGGAAGAGTTAATGAATGTGTCTGATATTTGAATATTTACTAATCATTGACAACTAAAAGGCAGCTGTACTGAAGAATTTTACATGCAATTAATAATATTTAAAATCCACATCATGTTGTAAATTATAGTATTAATGAAACTTTCATTGTTGTGATTACTTGGCACTTTATTCCATTACAAAATGTATTCAACTAATTTTTACATATCATAGTGGCTTACTTTAATTGAATATGATCCAGAGGTGTTGATACTGAGGGCGGAGATGTTAGGCATTAATCTCACAATAAAAAGACTGTGGAAACAGAATAAAAATGCTGGCAATAATAGGCACTTAATACATACTAAATTTGCTTATGTTACCTGTTCCCTAGAAACTTGTTTAAATTTGGGTAAAATTGAAAAAGTTATTCAGTCTACAATGGCTAAGATAATTGGCTTACACATCTAATGTTTCATTTTAAATAGCCCTGAGAAGACTCCGGAAGTTAGAAAGTCAACTCTCAAGTCTACCCCACAAGTCCATTGTTGACTGCCCACTCCCTGCCATGCTTGATGCCAAGCATTTCGAAGGGTATAAAATGAATAGGACACTGTCCACCCTCAAGAACTCTATAGTCTATTAAGAGGAAATGACTATGGTACAAGTTCCAAAACAAATGTAATTAAATGTGTTATTTAAAAAATAGACTGCAGCAATTTTTGTCTTCATAAGAGGACTGTCACCATTCACATGAAAAGATTTGCTGTAGGTTTACTTTCACTCTTTCACTGATAGGAATTATGATGAAGTGGGACAAAAAAGAAAGAACAACAAAGAAAGAAAGAAACTTAAAAAGAGGCAAAATTAAAAGCCTCTTCTAGGTTTTCCAAGATGCTCAGGGGTCAGTGAAGCAGGTGTTTTTCAGCAGAGCACATTAATGAGACTGGAGTTTGGACTAGAAAGCTAAACTGCTCTGCCTAATAAAGGCGGGAAACTGAAGGTTCTGGATCCTGAGAAGCAGGACCTTGGAGAACAGACGGATCTGAGGACAGTGCCCCACAGCAGATGGGAGGCTGGAGCTGGGGGAAGCGGGGCCAGTGAGCAATTCCAGAGGCAGTGCAGTGAGAGATCTTTCCACAGGACTTCTCATATGCCATTATAAACTGCTCGCTTTGCTTTAACATAACTAGTCTTCATCCCATATGCCAAGTGGAGAAGGAGTTGGTGGGGGGGGGAGAGTGTGAATTAAAGAAATGGAGCTCTTCATGCCTATTTTGGGTGGAGATGGTTGAACATCTGTAAAATGTGATACATAATTAGAATTAGAGAGCTCAGAGCCCGCCGAAAGCAGAAGAACATACATCTGGAGAATTTGCAAAAATGTAAGGAAGAGCATTAGACTTCCTACGGGATGAACTTGAATTGATTTTATTAAATTTCAAAGATGACAGCGATATTTGCAGTTCATAAGGTAGCATGAGGCAGCTATCCTCAAAGATGTCCAAAGTGCTGCAGGACTCTCAAGAGGGGGCTATGACACACTGGGGACAGACAGGGATGGAATGAAGGAAGAGAAGCAGAGCTGGGCATGTTTCCTATATTGTTCATTTCCTTTAACATCCTTTTGCAATGAGGAAGGCTGCTTTAAAAAGAGACACCATTTTATTCAATCATTACAACCTTCAAAACAGGTTTCAGTATTACTACTTTTTAGATGAGAAAACTGAGGCTAATCAAAGACAGATCCAGCCAGGACTGGAGCCAACCAGGGTGTCTGGGTCATCTCTGCCTTAACTGTACATAAGAGCTGGCACTTGAGTTTGGTCTTGGATTTCAGGAGGCAAAGACATGGCAGGAGGAGAGGACTCATCATGCAGAGGGATCAGAGCAAAGGCAAGGCGATGGGGATTTGGTGGTTCCAGGCCTGGGTGAGAAGAATGAGCAGGTCGTATGCTAGGCACACAGAAAGTGCTAACTAAACATGTACAGAACAAAACTAATTTCCAGCTCATCCCTATTCCACACCATGGACCAGATGCAGAAACAGGATATGGTTCAGTCTGTCCAACTCATGGTTTTCACAGATGGTTTTGGGTGGTCAGAAATCTGGAAGGAAGTAGGGGCCAAGCAGGAGCAGATTTTAAAAGGCATGGTGAAACGTGTGTAGCACCTGAGTTAATAGTCCATGAGGGGACACTAAAGGTTTTGAGCAGGAGTGTAACATGATTGCCACTGTACTTTCAGAAAATTACCCTGACAGTGGGTGAAGGATGGCCTAGAGCAGGGCATCTTAGGCTTGAATGTAATGTTAACTCTGTTTCCTTACGTCTGCGATTCTGCATTTCTAACAAGCTTTATGCCTTAGAGACTGACCCAGGGAGGCTGGGTGGGCTTGGGACTCTGATAACCCCACAAAAGGAACACTGGAGGGGCAGGCCAGAGGGAAAGTGAGAAGTTATGAGCTTCAAGGGCTTCCTTTGTTCAGTGCCTCAGGACAGGAAGAGGAGTTAGAGAAGGAAGAAATGACAATAGGAGGAATCTTTAGGGAGCTCTTTGTCCATCCCTGATACAGGAAAGGATCCGAGCTCATGCACTGCTCTGTTGCTTCCCAGCCTTTCTGGGTATACGTGAGAGCATTTCCGGTTGTCACTCCTCTCCCAAAGCTGACTACAGGAAATTGATGTTGTCTAGCTCCAGCTTCTCTTACAGTCCCTTCCAAAGGGGAGGCTGCCTACCATTGTGGCAGTATTTGCCAAGCTCCTACTGAGAGCTTTAGGGTGTGCCGGTCGGGGGTCTGACCCATGATTTCCTCTGCCAGGGTCCTGGCTTCTGACTCTATCCCTCCCATTCATCCCCAGCCTGGATCCAGCAGCAAGATCTCTGCTTTGGTCCTGCATCTGGTCCAGGGTACAGTACGGAGATGGGTGGAGATAGTTCTGTTCTGTCAATGTTTATTTAGTGCTTTCTGTGTGCTAGGCATCCAACCCTGAACCTTTATTTTCCTCCCAAGCCGGAAACCTCCAGATCAGAACCCCAACTTTGAACTGCTTCTTTTGAACTCAGCCTTAGAATCTCATTTCCTTGCAAGAGACTGTGCTTGCCCCTGTCTCCTGCATACCCCTGCTCCCTCATTCTTCTCTGAGGGTTCCACTTCTTCCTGATCTCCAGCAGCCTAGAGCCACTTACTCTCTGTAACTGGGTAACCATTAGCCAGGGGATTGGTGACAATACCAAGTGCTATAGAGAGGTGCAGGACAATCAGAACTGGGAAGAGGCCATGGTGTTTGCCAATTGGGAGTCATTAGTGACTGTAGGCTAGAGAGTAGCTTTAGTAAAAAGGTGAAGGCAGAAACCAGATTACAAGTAGTGCAATAAGTGGTGGATAGTGAGGGTTAGAAGCAACTAATGTGAAGCGTTTGAAGAAATTTGTTGAGAAAAAGAGAAAACAGAAGCTCAAACAAGCAGCAGGATTGAGGGAAGGAATTGTGAATAAACTGGAGAATTTACCAGGATTGTAGAAAGGGAAAAATGCTCCAACAGAGACAAGAGAGAAAGAAAACCCTCTGTTACCAGTCCTAGGGACATTTGCATTTTTCAGAAGGGACTTTTCCAGCCTACAGACAAGTTTCATTTTGCCTTAACGGTCTTTTAAAAGCATCTCAATGAATTGCCTCATTTTTTAAAAAATGGGAACTTAATTTTTTTTAATCTGGATTTCTATTTTTTCTTGAAAAGTGGAAGAGCCAGTGTCTTTGGGCGCACATTCCCACAGCTGTCATTTATATTATTTGTTCGTCTCTGACGGCATTGGAATTTGTACCAACTGTTTTAAAGCAATCTATCCTGGTTGAAATTCCAGGTATAAATTATGGTGGTAGAGAAGCTCTCTTGGGGAAATGAAACCTTCCTGATCACCCCTCAATTTTTATAATGAGTTCCTACCTTGCCTAGGTATCAGGCTGTCTTCTGCCATCCTGGAAAGTGCCCCACCCCAAGACACCACAAGTGAGAGAGCCTGGGCAGAGACCAGAACAGACCCTTTACATTCTGTGGAATGAACTGAAAAGACATCGCTGAACTATTAAGCTGAAAAGCAGCAGAAGTCCCTTGGAATTCTTGGAGCAACTACTGCCTGAGCTTTCCCCGGCTGCTGACTTCACAGGCTTGTCTAGATCAGTGGTCCTTAACCTCAGCTGAAAATGAGAATTGCTTTGGGACCTTAAAACACAGATGTCCCAGAGATTATGATTTAACTAATTTTGGTGGGTTCTGGGCACTGCTTCTTAAAGGTTGGCAGGTGGTTCTAATGTGTAGCCAGGTTAACTATCACTGTCATGCTTTGTGGCATTAACCCCTTCCACTCCAGGCCTTCTGTAACCCCGAGACAATGCCCTGGACATCTGCACTAGACATTGTATTTCTCAACCCACCTTTTCACATGACTCCACTGTCACCACACAGCTACCTGCCTGGCTGCTCTTTGCACAGAGCATTTCACCTCTTGTGATTGAGTTCAATGATCTAGAAATGTTAACTCTCAGCTGGCAACACTGACCATTTGGCCCAGGCTCAATAAAGGGTAATGTGGCCTCTCTCTTACTGGAGCTACAACAAAGACTCAGGAAAAAGAAAGTGGAAGAATTGAAAGCCAAAGAAACAAATCTACAAAAGAGAAGGGTGAAATATGGGTCAGGTAACCAGTTGTCCTAAATTGACTGAAACCATCCCAGATTTTATCTTTTTGAATAATTATTTTGGGGTAAGAATTTAGATTTCTTGTCAGAGAAGTAGAAAGCCTAGAGCTTAGGTGATTTATAAATGTTTTGGTTGGTGAGTTGGGAGTGGAAGAAGAATTGCAAAATCTCAATAGTGTTTATAAAATTACTAACGTTTTCTAGCAATTTTCTAAATTTTGTTGTTTTTTTTAACCAGCTATAACAGCTTTATCCAATAGAACTTTCTGGGAAAACAGAAATTTTCTGTGCTATCAACAACAGCAGCAATTGAGTACTTGAAATGAGGCTACTGTGACTGAGGATCTATTATTTAATATTTAATATTATTTCACTTCAATTAAGTTAAAAGTAAATGAAAACCTCCATGTGTGTCTGACAAGGCAGATGTTTAGAGTTGCTGTTGTCTGTGATAGACACATTTAGGTGTGACTCTTCTCTTATACCTTCTTTATAGAGAAACTGTCTCATTTACAGTTTTTGGAAAGAGCAGCCCTATGTATTGAACATATTGTAGAAGATATAACTGGGTTGATCTGAATTGCATTGATCCAAACTGAGTCAGTTAGTTTGTCTCTTCCAAGACCCTGGAACCGAGATACGGAAAGACTGTGTCCCTTTGTTAATGGTGAGCTGAGCAAGTAGGGTTGGCACTAGAAACTGTGCCATGGAAAGGAAAAGCTTAAGCAACCTGAAGTTATGTTGGGCTAGAGACTGGAAACTACGTAGTGAAACCAAGGGGAGGGGGTTGAGGAGAGGGGAGGAGGGAAGGAGAGGGAAGAAATCATGTTTTGTAAGTGATGGACATAATACCTGAGCTTTGTTGAAGACATTGTTTCTAATTTGGGGATTAGACAAGAGAAAAAATATTTTTGAAGATATAGAAGAAAGAAAAAAAGAAAGAAAAAAAAATCTTAATGTAAATTCTAGAAATAATGGTAATATGTATTACCTAATAAACCAGCTTAGAAAAACCCCATTCTTCAGTTGACAAAGAATAGTTCTCTTACGTGGGAAGGTGGTTCTTTCTGACCACTCTACAATAGACATACGAGGCTGGGCACATAATGATTTTCAATAAATATTTGTTGACTGACTGAATGAACAGACAAGTGAATGAATTAATGAATGAATGAATGAAGCAGCAGTGGAGACATGCAGCACCTTCCTAAAATAGTCAGATGACCCTTTAGTTCAACAGTTTTATTTTCAGCCAAATAAATTTTATTTGTTCTCTGGTTTGGTTTTTAATTATTAATTGTCAATTAGTCTTTTCAAATACATGTAAATTGATATGTAATTCACATACCATAGAACTCATTTTAAGTGTACAATTCTATGGTTTTTAGTGTATTACAAGATGGTGTACACTTCACCACTGTCTAATTCCAGGATATTTTCCATCACCAAAAAAGAAACCTCATGCCCATTAGCTCTGTTCCCTCCTCCCCTTAGTCTCCAGCAACCATGAATCTGTTTGCTGTGGATTTGCCTTCTCTGAACATATAACTTTTGCGTATACAACTGGGAGTGAAATTGCTGGGTCAAAAATGTAAAATATATGTTTAACTTTTTAAGGAACTGCCAATGACTTTCTCCAAATCCTCACCAACACTTATTTCCCATTTTTTAAAAAAGATTTTATTCATTTATTTTTAGAAAGAGGGGAAGAGAGGGAGAAATGTGAGAGAAACAGTGATTGATGTGACCTGACTGGGAATCGAACCGGTGATCTTTTGCTTTGCGGGATGATACTCAGCCCACTGACCCACACCAGCCAGGGCTCCATTTACATCCTAGTGCGTGTAAAGTGGTATCTTACTATGTTTTAGATTTGCATTTCCCTGATGACAAATGAGCATCTTTTCAGGTGCTTATTAGCCATTTTTACAGTATATTCCTTTAGAGAAATGTCTATTCAAACTCTTTGCTCACTTTTAAATTTTGTTATTTGTCTTTTTATTGTTGAGTCATGAGTTTTCTACATATTCCAAACGTTAGATCTTTATCAGATATGTGATTTGAAAAACTATTTTCCCCGTCTGTTACTGAACAAAAAAATGCACGTTCAGCTGCCTGTCACCACAAAATCCAAACTCCTGAGGCAAGTGTTAATACAAAAGGAAAGGGGTACATTCAGGTGCCACTTGGCCTGGGAGAACGGTGGACTCCTGTCCTGCTCAAACCCACTCTGTTCTTAGAGAGGTAGGGAAGGGAGGGCTTTTTTTCCTCATCCAATGATCTTTCTAGCTTTTGGTGCTCTTGGTGTAAGAACCCACCCCCTGCCGCCATACTGGCCAATGGGCAGAGACTCCCCTAGTACTCCCACTGACTGTTTTACCTAACACATTCTGTGGGTTGTCAAACAAAATTATTAATTGTGTCCTTTGAAGCACATTTTTAATTTGAGGAAGTCCATATATCTATTTTTTCTTTGGTTGTGTATGCTCTTGGAGTCACATCTAAGAAAATGTTGCCTAGCCCTCGCTGGTGTAGCTCGAAGATTGAGTGTCGACCTCCAGATCAAGGAGTGAGTGGTTCGATTCCCAGTCTAGGGCACATGCCTGGGTTGGTAGGCCAGGTCCCCAGTAAAGGGCTTGCCAGAAGCAACTTCACATTGATGATTCTCTCTCTCTCTTTCTCTCTCTAAAAAAATGTTGCCTAATCCAAGGTCATGAATATTTACATGTATGTCTTCTAACTATTTTATAAGTTTCTGCTCTAAAATTTGTGTCTTTGATCCATTTTAAGTTTTTGTATGTGGTGTGAGATACAGGTCCAACAACTTCTTCTCCCTGTGGACATCCAGTGTCCCAGCACTGTTTGTTGAAATTACCATTCTTTCTCTATTGGATGGTCTTTATGCTCATATCAAAAATCATTCGATCATAGATAAGTGGGTTTGTTACTGACTGTCTATTCTATTCCATTTTCTAGATATCTATCCCACAGTGCCACTTACTATAGCTTTATAGTAAGCTTTGAAATCAAGGAATGTGAGCCCTCCAACTTTGTAATTATTTTTCAAGATTGTTTTAGTAATTCTGGATCCCTTTCATTTCTACGTGAATTTTAGAATCAGCTTGTCTAAAGAAAGTCAAAATTTTGATAGGGATTGTATTAAATCTGTAGATCATTTGGGGTGTATTGCATTAAATCTGTAATCATTTGAGGTTTATTACCATCTTCATAATATTAAGTGTACCAGTCTATGAACATGGGATGTCTATTTATTTAGGTTTTTAAAAAAATTTCTTTCAACAATATTTCATACAAATGTGTAAGTCTTGCACTTCTTTAGTTAAATGTATTCCTAGGTATTTTATTCTTTGGATGTTATTCTAAACAACTTGATTTATCAATTTTCATATTGTTCATCGCTAGTATATAGAAATACAACAGATTTTTATATGAGGTCTGTCCAGAAAAAGCCCAGCCATTGTTAATATAAAGAGAACAATTTGCATGACACTAGTGTAACCTGGCAGCCACGGAGCGTGGACTGGAATGCTTGTGCATGAACAATGATGACTTCACTGTACTAGTCAGTGGAGGGGGGATGGTAAACACCATTGAGTGAGCATGTGTACTGTGTGGCCATCACATTCAAAATGACTGAGTGAGTAGAGCAATGAATCTGCATCAAATTTTGCGTTAAGCTTGAACATTTCTCTGCAGAAACTATTTGAATGATTCAGAAGGCTTTCAGAGACAATGTAATGAGTGCAGCACAAACGAAAATGTGGCATAAATGCTTCAGCAATGGTTGAGAATCTGTTGAAAGTGGTCCACATTCTGGAAGGCCTGCAGCAAGCACAACACCTGAGAATGTTGAAAGTGTATGGGCCGCAATCCACAAAAATCAGCAACTGACAGTGTGAGAACTAGAAGCTCATCTGGGGAATCCAAATACTACTCTGTCTGAGATTTTGACACAAGGTCTTGGCATGAAACGTGTCGTGGCAAAGCTTGTTTTGTGGTTTCTGCTACCAGAGCAGAAGGAACATTGTGCTGCAGTTGCTGTGACTTGATTCAAGCCACTACCAATGAACCAGACTTCCTCAAGAAGGTCAGAGCTTTGAAGGAGACTGAGGTGTCATTGTCCCCTGTACAATGTTTCTTGTATCTTCTTCAATAAATGTCTCTATTTCTGAATACTTTATGGACAGACCTCATTATTGATGTTGTGTCCTGCCACCTTGCTGAACTGGCTTATGGGCTCAAATAACTTTATTTTGTGTGTGTGTGACTTTTTAGCATTCTTATTTTGCTCCTGATCTTAGGAGGGGAAATGCTTTCAGCATTTTGCCATTAAGTATGATGTTACCTGTGATTTTTTAATAGTTGCTTTTTATTAGGTTGAGTAATTTCCCTTTTATTCCTAGTTTGTTGAATATTGAGTATGTTTTATCCTGAGAGGGTATTAGATTTTGTCAGATGCTTTTTTTGCATCTATTGAGATGATTATATGGATTTCTCCCTTCATTCTATCACTATATTGGTTAATTTCCATTTGTTGAACCAACTTTGCATTCCTGGAAAAAATCCCACTTGCTTATGGTATATAACTTTTTTACCATTATTTCTTGATAGCACAAGTTTTACTTTCACTTCCCGTGTCACCCAAAGCAATCAGACAATACTACAATTAGATTAAGAATTGGTGACCAAGACATCATTATGCAATCATCATCATTATTACCATCATCATCAACATTGATATGAGCACAAGTTGATGACAGTCTGAACTAGAATGACAGGCCCAAATGAGAAATCATATTTTAAGGAATAAGATAAAATTTAAAGAGTATTGGTCACAGGGCATTATTAAATTTCATAATGTTCTTGAATAATTCTTCCATTCCTGGGCTAAGCCTTGCTTGGTCAAGATCCTCTATTCCTTATTTTAAAAAGTTTTAATAAAATAGAACATAGCCACAGGAAAAACAATATTTACCCTAAGTGTGTCCTGCTTAGACATCAAATGAACAAACTCAGACACACAGACAACAGCAGGGTGGTTACCAGAGGGAAACGGGGTGGGGGAAATGAAGAGGGTAAAGTGGGTCTAATATACAGTGACAGAGGGAGACTAGACTTGGGGTGGTGAGCACCCAATGTAGTACGCAGGTGATGTATTATAGAATTGTACGCTTGAAACATAATGTTATTAACTAATGTCACCCAAATAAACTTAATTTTAAAAAACCCAGCTTAAGGAATTCTTCAGACAAAACACCTGTTTAACTAGTACGCAGATCAAGAGGCAGACCTTCTGCTTCTTGATCTGTGTACTAAACAGATGTTTAAAGAGGGGGCATTATCAGCACTCCATAACGCCCCCTCATGCCCGATCTCAGTTGCAACCTCCCACCACCCGATAAAGGTAACCACTGATCCTTTACAAGACTTGTTTTCTATGAAATGCAATAGAGACAATTACATATTTTGAAGTGAGAACTTCAAATTTCCATGAAGCTTTAAACTGGTAAGAACAGATACTACACTTGATCTCAGCCAAAAGGCTGAGAAGTGATTGAAGCTTTAGATACGTTATTATTTTTATCATTCCAGGAACATGTAGCTTCTTAATTAAATTATAACATATATATCATGCTTTATTTTGGAATTGTCTATGGCTATACTGACCAGTACAATAGCCACAAGTCATATAAAGCTATCAGGCACCTGAAATGTGCTGTCTACACAATAGACTCCGATGACTCAGTACAAAACTAAGATTTTATAATATCTCAGTAATAATTTTTAAATAGCCATTGCAGGTTGTAATAATAGTATTTTGGGCATATTGTGTTAAATCAAACATATTATTAACAATTTCACATGTTTCTTTTTAACGTGGCTACTGGAAAATTTTAAGTTACAGATTTGGACCATAATTATATTTCTCCTGGACAATGATTGGCACTATGCAAGTAAAGAAAGGAATAAATTGTCCTAATATTTTATATGTACATTACTGAAAGGGTTTTTTTTTTTGACAAAGATCATGCTGGAAGCTACTTTGTAGCCTCTAGGATTGGCACAT
>VMDR010035069.1:0-10876 GCA_007922815.1 Macrotus californicus | reverse complement strand
CTCCCACCCACATTCCCCCTCTTTAGTTCATGTCCATGGGTCATATATATAAGTTCTTTGGCTTCTACATTTCCTATACTATTCTTAACCTCTCCCTGTCTGTCTTCTACCTACCATTTATGCTTCCTATTCCCTGTACCTTTTCCCCCTCTCTCCCCACCCACTCCTCTGATGATAACCCTCCATGTAATCTCCATTTCTGTGATTCTGTTCCTGTTCTAGTTGTTTGCTTAGTTTGTTTTTGTTTTTGTTTTAGGTTCAGTTGTTAATAACTGAGTTTGTTGTCATTTTACTGTTCATAGTTTTTTATCTTCTTTTTCTCAGATAAGTTCCTTTAACATTTCATATAATAATGGCTTGGTGATGATAAACTCTTTGAACTTGACCTTATTAGGGAAGCACTTCATCTGCCCTTCCATTCTAAATGATAGCTTTGCTGGATAGAGTAGTCTTGAAAGTAGGTCCTTGCCTTTCATGACTTGGAATACTTTGTAGCCTCTTCTTGCCTGTAAGGTTTCTTTTGAGAAATCAGCTGACAGTCTTATGGGCACTCCTTTGTAGGTTACTGTCCGCTTTTCTTTTGCTGCTTTTAAGATTCTCTCTTTATCTTTCATCTTGGCTAATATAATTATGATGTACCTTGGTGTGTTCCTCCTTGGGTGCAAATTCTTTGGGACTCTCTGAGCTTCCTGGACTCCCTGGAAGTCTATTTCCTTTTCTAGATTGGGGAAGTTCTCCTTCATTATTTGTTCAAATAAGTTTTCAATTTCTTTCTCTTCCTCTTCCCCTTCTGGCACCCCTATGATTCGGATATTGAAACGTTTAAAGATGTCCTGGAGGTTCCTAAGCCTCTCCTTGTTTTTTTTGAATTCTTGTTTCTTCATTGTGTTGTGCTTGAATGTTTCTTCCTTCTGGTCCACACCATTGATTTGAGTCTTGGTTTTCTTCCCATCCCTGTTGGTTCCCTGTGCATTTTCCTTCATTTCACTTACTGTATCCTTCATTTGTTCATGTAATTTGCGACCAAATTCAACCAATTCTGTGAGCATCCTGATTAGTAGTGTTTTGAACTGTGCATTTGATAGGTTGGCTATCTCTTCGTTGCTTAGTTGTATTTTTTCTGGAGCTTTGATGTGTTCTTTCATTTGGGCCATTTTTTTTTTTTTCGTCTCGGTGCGCCTGTTACATAGAAGGGGCGGAGCCTTAGGTGTTCACCGGGGTGGGGCAATCCATGTTGCTGCGTTGTGACACTGTGGGGTAGTGTCTGAGAGGGAACAATGCCACTTACTCAGCTCTCTGCCCGTTTTCAGTCACTTCCCCTGCTACCCACAATCAAATTGGGCCCTTCTGGTGCTGATTCCCGGGTGGGTGGGCTTGTGTACATCCTAAGACCCTGTGGGTGTCTCCAATGAACTCTCTTGTGAGGCTGGGAGTTTCTCCCGCTTTCACCACCTCAACCGCCATAGGCGTTTTCAATCAGAGGCTTTGTGGCTTTATTTTCCCACTGGAACCCTGGGTTGCGTGGTTTGTCTTGCTCCCCAGTTGTTCCTCCCGGTTTATCCCCACGTGAGTGTGGAACAGCCGGTCCGCCAGCTGCCACCTCGCCCTGTTAGCCAGCCTCGCCTTTCCTGCCCCGGCCCCAGCCGCTGCCTGTTTGCGAGTTCTCTCTGTTCAGCTGCCCGGCTCTGCTCCTCCTACCAGTCTGGGTGAATGTTTCTTCTTTAACTCCTTGGTTGTCGCACTTCCATACATTCGATTTTCTGTCAGTTCTGGTTGTTTTTTGCTTTTAAATTTGTTGTTGTCTCTCTTTTGGTTGTACAAGGAGGCACAGTGTGTCTACCTACGCCTCCATCTTGGCCGAAAGTCCTGATTTCAGCTCTTCAGGAAACTAGTTTAGACCTTCATTTCCACTTGAACATACTGCAGTTGAATTCTGACAGTGCACCACAAAGGTGTTAGGGGATGTGGGAATAAATTCAACTTTTGGTAAAAGACTCAGAGAAGGGGAAGAATTCATTTAAATGAACTAAAATACTACTTCACATGTATTGGGACTTTAGCTCTATAGATGACTAATGAAGATGCTTTGAAGACATCCAAGGTAACTTTGTTTCAATGCCATGAAGGGCATTATTGATGTTTATCTTCTGTTTGCATATCATCAGTTATTATTTTTACAGCTCTTGTTTCTAAGAGAGATTTTAAATCCTTTAAGGCTGGAACTGGGTTCTTTGAGATCCCCACAGCTGCAAGTGTGTGTCTACCACATACTAGGAATATTAATAGACCCTTTTTTGTCTATTGATCTACTTGTGCACCTTCAGCAAATTACTTAATTCTAAGGATGATTTCACCTCCAGTTGCATTATTTTCTGAGTTTTAGTCTATCTAATGGTTGAAAACACTTTGTAAAAATAATTGCAAGATGATACAGAAGTTTCTAAAGGAACTGTACATTTATTTATTTACTTATTTGATTTTTATTTATTTTATTATTTTATTTTATTTTATTATTGTTCAATTACAGTTGTCTGCATTTTCCTCCCACCACTCCCCCCACTTGCTTCCAAACTCATCTCCTTCCCTTGCTTCTACCCTCTCCCTTGGTTTTGTCAATGTATCCTTTATAGTAGTTTCTGAAAACCCTTCCCTCATTATCCCCTCTGACCTCCTCTCCAGTTACTGTCAGACTGTTCTTCCTTTCAGTGTTTCTGGTTATATTTTGCAAACTTTTTTATTTTGTTGATTAGATTCCAGTTAAAGGTGGTATCATATGGTAATCCCAGCAGCTGAATTGCTGGGTCAAAAGGGAGTTCCATTTTTAGTTTTCTGAGGAAATTCCATACTGTTTTCCACAGTGGCTGCACCAGTCTACAATCCCACAAACAGTGCACTAGGGTTCCCTTTTCTCCACATCCTCTCCTACACTTGTTTGTTGATTTGTTTATGATGGCCATTCTGACCAATGTGAAGTGATACCTCTTCACTCTGATGACTAGAGATGCTGAGAAACATTTCATATGTCTCTGGACCCTCTGTATGGTCTCCTTGGAGAAATGTTTGTTCAGATCTTCTGCCCATTTTTTAATTGGGTTTTTTGTCTTCCTGGAGTGGAGTCGAGTGAGTCCTTTATACATTTTGGAGATCAAACCCTTGTCTGAGGTATCATTGGCAAATATGTTTTCCCATATAATTGGTTCTCTTTGCATATTAATGCTATTTTCTTTACCCATGCAGAAGTTTTTAATTTGATGAGGTCCCATTTGTTTATACTTTCCTTTCTGTCCCTTGCTCTAGGGGACATAGAAGTGAAGATGTTGCTGCACCCAATGTCTGAGGTTTTCCTTCCAATGTTTTCCTCTAACACTTTTATGGTGCCATGATATATATTTAAGTCTTTTATCCACCTTGAATTCATTTTTGTGTACGGTATAAATTGGTGATCGAGTTTTATTTTTTTGCATGTAGCTGTCTGGATCTCTCAACACTATTTGTTTAAGAGGCTATTTTTACTCCATTTCATGCTTCCATCTCCTTTGTCAAATATTAATTGATCCTAGAGACATGGGTTTATTGCAGGGATCTCTGTTCTGTTCCATTCGTCCATGTACCTGTTCTTATGCCTGTAGCAGCCTGGTTTGATTAGAGTGGCTTTGTTATACAGTTTGATATCAGGTATTGTGATCCCTGTTACTTTTTTCATTTTTCTCAAAATTGCTGCAGCTATTGAGGGTCATTTATGCTTCCATATAAATTTCTGAAATGTTTGTTCTATGTCTGTGAAATATGTCATTGGTACTTTTAAGCAGATTGCCTTGAATCTATAAATCACTTTGGGTAGTATGGCCATTTTGATGATGTTAATTCTTCCTATCCCTGAGTATGGTACATGCTTCCATTTGTTTGCGTCTTCCTTAATTTCTTTCTTCAGTGTTGTGTAGTTTTCTGAGTACAGGTCTTTTACGTCCTTGGTTAGATTTATTCCCAGGTACTTTATTTTTCTTGTTGCTATATCAAATGGGATTTTTTTCTTGATTTCTCCTTCTGATGTTTCATTGTTAGTGTACAAAAATGCCTAAGATTTCTGAATATTGACTTTGTATCCCGCTGTTTTGACGAATTAATTTATTAGGTTGAGTAGTGTTTTGGCGGAGTCTATAGGATTTTCTGTGTACACTATCACGTCATCTGCAAACAGTGACAGTTTTACTTACTCCTTTCCAATTTGGATGCCTTTCATTTGCTTTTCACATCTGATTGCTGTGGCTAGGACTTCCAATACTATGTTGAATAGGAGTGGTGAAAGCAGGCATTCTTGTCTTATTCCTGATCTTTGCCCACTGAGTATGATGTTGGTTGTGGGTCTCTCATATATGGCCTTTATTATGTTGAGGAATGCTCCCTCTATTCCAACATTATTGAGTGTTTTTGTCATAAATGGGTGCTGTACCTTATCAAATTATTTTTCTGAATCTATTGATGTGATCATGTGATTTTTGTCTTTTGTTTGTGTGATGTATTACGTTTATTGATGTGCAAATATTGTACCATCCTTGCATCCCTGGAATGAATTCCACTTGGTCATGGTGTACGATCTTTTTAACGTATTGCTGGATGCGGTTTGCCAATATTTTCTTGAGGATTTTAGAGTCAGTGTTCATTAGCAATATTGGCCTGAAGTTTTCTTTGTTTGTTATGTCTTTATCTCATTTTGGGATTAGGATGATGATTCCTTTCATAAAAAGAGTTTGGGAGTCTTCCATCTTCTTGAATTTTTTGGAATAATCTGTGAAGGATGGGGGTTAGCTCTCCCTTAAATGGTTTGTAAAATTCTCCTGTGAAACAGTCTGGTCTGTGTGTTGAAAACTTTTTGATTACTGCTTCAATTTCATCAGGTGTTATTGGTCTGTTCAGGCTTTCTGCTTCTTCATTCAATTTTTGAAGATTATATTTTTCTAGAAATTTGTCTATTTCACCTAGGTTTTCAAATTTCATGGCATATAGTTCTTCGTAGTAATTTCTTACAAACCTTTGTATTTCTGTGGTATCCAGTGTAATCTCTCCTCTTTCGTTTCTGATTGTATTTATTTGGTTCCTCTCTCTTTGGTTCTTGATGGGTCTGCTTAAAGGCTTGTTGATTTTGTTTATCTTTTCAAAGAACCAGCTCCTGGATTTATTGATTCTTAGAGCTGTGCTTTTAGTCTCTATGTCGTTTAATTCTGCTCTGGTCTTGGTTATTTCCTTTCCTTTACTTGCTCTGGGCTGTCTTTGTTGTTGTTCCTCGAGTTCTTTTAGGCATTGGGTTAGGTTGTTTATTTGAACTGTTTATCTTTTTTAGGTAGTCCTGTATCACTATGAACTTCCCTCTCGAGACTGCCTTCGCTGTGTCCCATAAGTTTTGGATTGTTGTAAGCTCATTTTCATTTGTTTCAAGAAACTTTTTTATTTTTTCTTTAATCTCATTCTTGACCCATTCATCGTTTAATATCAAGCTATTCAATCTCCATGAGTTTGAGTGTTTTGAGTTTTTTTCCTTGAGATTGTTTTCTAGTTTCAGCCCCTTGCAGTCAGAGAAAATGCTTCTTTTGATTTGTTTTCTTGAATTTGTTGAGGCTTGTTTTATGTCCTGTCATGTGGTCTATCTTTGAAAATGGTCCATGTGCATTTGAAAAGAATGTATTCTCCTTCATTGGGATGAAAGGCTCTATATATATCAGTTAAGGCCATTTGATATAGGGTATTGTTCAATGCCATAATACCTTTGTTGATATTTTGTTTGGAAGATCTATCCATTTTTGACAATGGGGTTTAAAATCCCCTACTATAGTGGTGGTGTTGTCAATATCTTTCTTGAGTTCCTCCAGGACTTTCTTAATGTATTTTTGTGCTCCTATTTTGCGTGCCTATATATTTATAATGTTTATGTCTTCTTGATGGATTCTTCCCTTGAGTGTTATGAAGTGGCCTTTTGGGTCTCTTTTAATGGCTCTTTTTTTGAAGTCTTTTGTCTGATATGAGTATTGCTACACCGGCTTTTCTTTTCCCTGTCCATTTGTTTGGAAAATTTGCTTCCAGCCCTTCACTTCCAGCCTGTGTAGGTCTTTTTTCTGAGGTGAGTCTCTTTTAGGCAGCATATGTATGGGTTATGATTTCTTATCCTTTCAGATATTCTATGTCTTTTGATTGGGGCCTTTAATCCATTTACATTTAAGGTTACTATTGATAGGTACTTATTCATTGCCATTTTTTTATACGTGTGTTATTCTCTCTTTCACTTTTTTTTCTTCCTGTTCTTAAAACAGACCCTTTAGCATCTCTTGCAGACCTGGTTTGGAGGAGTTACATTCTTTGATGCTTACTTTGTCTGGGAAGCTCCCTGATTGGCTTTCATTTTAATTGAGAACCTTGCTGGATAGAGTAGTCTTGGTAGCAGGTTCTTGGTTTTCATTACTTTTAATATTTCTTGCCATTCCCTTCTGGCTTGGAGCGTTTTCCATTGTGAAGTCAGGTGCTAATGTTATTGGGGTCCCTTGTATGTTATGTCCTGGTTTTCCCTTGCTGGCTTTAAGATTCTCTCTTTGTCTTGGACTTTTGCCATTTTAATTATGATATGTCTTGCAGTGGGCCTCTTTGAGTTCCTCTTGATTGGGACTCTGTGTGTTTCCTGGATTTGTGTGACTTTTTCTCTCATCAAATTGGGGAAGTTTTCCATCATTACTTTTTCAAACAGGTTTTCCTTCCCTTGCTCTTCTTCTCCTTCTGGTATCCATATTATATGGGCATTATTACATTTCATGTTGTCCTGCATTTCTCTCAATCCCTCTTCATTCTTTCTCAATCTCTTTTACTTTTCTTGCTCTTTCTGGGTATTTTTTTCTACCTTGTCCTCCAGCTCGCTAATCCTATCCTCTGCTTCATGGAGCCTACTTTTGGTTCCTTCTACTGTGTTCTTCAGTTCAGAAATTGTATTCTTCATTTCCTCTTGGCCTTTGTTGATATTTTCTATTTCCTTTTTCATGTTGATATAGTTTGCAGTGAGTTCATTGTAGTTTCTCTGTAGTTTTTGGTAATTGTCTGTGTGCTCATTGAGCTTCCTCATCACCATTGCTTTGAACTCAATACCTGGTAATTGACTTGCCTCTGTTTCATTTATCATTGTTTCTGAGGCTTCCTCCTTTCCTTTCATTTGGGGATTGTTTCTTGGTCTGCCCATTCATTGTTTGTTTTACTGTTCTTGTTTGCCTCTGCTTCTTAAATTGATGTGTTCTGACTCCCTGATTTTATGGTGTGAACTTCTATGGTAAAAGACCTGTGAGATTCAGTGGTGCAGTCTCCTTGATCTCCTGAGATCTCTGGTCTTCGGCTATCATTTGTGTTGGCTCTCTGTATGTGTTTGGGTTTTGTTGGTTGTTGGGTCTTCCTTTGGTGGGTCTTTCTTTGGTGGGTCCTTCCCTCTAGCTGGTTAAGTAAGGGTCACTCTGTCTACTATGTCTTTTATTCTGTTGTGCTGGTGTGGACAGGTTGTGTTAAAGCTGGTTCTTCTGTGTGTACAAGGTTTTGAGGCTTCTCTCTCGTTCTTGTTCAGTTGTTCGTTCTGGGTAACTTCTCCACCATGTAGTTGTATTTTCGTATCGGTCTTGGGTTGAGGTTAGTGTGGCTTCCACTCTGGCCTTCACCTTCTTCTGTTGTTATCTGGCGGTGGTTCCTGTGTTAGTGGATTTCCTCTTCCAGCAGGTATATTGGTGTTCACAGCTCCCACTACCCTTTTTTGTGATCAGTTGGAGGGGGAACGCAAAATGGTTTAAGACAGTGGGAGTGCATTCTATTGTATTTAAAGTACCAACCCTAGTGAAGAGATAGGAGATCCTTTGGATATCTATAGTATTAACTATGATATTTCACCCAACTAGCCAGTTTTTAGAAAGAGTGGGAAAAAGATAAGACTCTTGCTGGGGAGAAAGGATTGTGAGTTGAATCTAGAAAGCAGTGAGCTTGTGGGAGGTCAGATTATGAGGTAAAGTGAGAGTAAAGGATAGAAAATAGGTGTAGTGTGGGAGAGAATACAGTTCACCACAACAATAATACAGTTCAGGAAACAGTGAAGTGAGCTAAGATCTGGGAGGGGTGCTGTGTAGTATTTACAATTGTGTGGAACAGCAATTATTTACAATAGTTATGGAGCAACAATCATATGACAGAATCTATGTGATGTGGATAACAAGAATAGGAAGTACAGGATCTAGAGTGTTGTGCTATCGCAACACAAGTGAAGTGAGAGACAGAAAATTAAAAATACAGCATGAAGGAGAGAACAAGGCAAATCAGTGAAACAATGCAATTTAACAAACCAGGTGAAGAAGGGTAAACAGAAAGAAGAGAAATACAAAAATACTAATAAAATAAAAGATGTAAAAATAATGAAAAAATAATAGTAATGCAAATAAAGAATAACTTGCAAGTTCTCTGGAATAGCAAAGTGAAATTTGTCTCACCGTCTTAGTTGTTGGGATGACCCCTTTTTGGGTCTAACTCTGGTCGTTTCATACTCCAGGTTTTATTGTCTCACCTGTGGGAATAAAAAAAAGGGGGAAGGAAGGAAGAAGGAATAAAAAAAGAAGAAAGGAAGAAAGTATTTTTAAAAAAAGAAAGAAGGAAAGAAAGGAAGAAGGAATTAAAAAAAAAAAAGCAACAGCAGCAACCTCCTGCTGGCTGTAAACAAGCCAAGCCAGTTCTGCTGGTCTTCCTGGCTACAACAGGCTGAGGGGGGGACTGTATTTGTTTTTCTTCCTTCCTGTGGTTTTGCAGGGATGGGGGCCAGGTGTGAACTACACTCTTCACAGTTGCTGGGCCTCCAGCCCAGTTCCTCAGTTCTCTGTCTTGCCCCCAGTGCCCTTCTGTGTCTGGTCTATGCCTTCAATCCACCAGTTGTACTGTCCTTGAGGTGCACCAGTGAGGGGCAACTCATACACCACCTTCTCGCACTTTGCTGTCCTAGATGGTAGGGATTCTCAGAGTCTCTTCAGGGTAGTTCAGCCCCTGCAGTAAGTGAAGTCTTTCTCTTGACCCCTTCTTCCTCTTAGAGACTCAGCTGGCTCACAGGGTAGGGGCGCTGCCTTGGCTGCCAGAGATGCGATCACTCACCTCCTCTGCTGTTACAACAGAGGTGGTGGGGTTGGGCTCGCAGTTCCTCTGGGCAGTGGGGTCAGGCATGCTTCGCCCCTGGGGTTGCGGGGTGAGCACTTGGTCTCTGCTGGTGGGGTGAGATGGGCAGCCACTGGGCCGCGGAGTCAGGTGAGCTCCACTCCCCAGGGCTTTGGGTGTGAGCATGTGGCCTCCACTGCTCTGGGGAGGCCATGCAGGGTTGGAGGCGGCTGGGTGGTTGGCGTGCCCCTGGGGTCACAGGTGCGGTTGGGCACCCTCCGCAGCTGCAGCCCCGGGTAGGGGCGCAGTTGATGTCCTGGCCCCAGAGGTGGGCCCCCCTCCTGGCTGAGGCTGAGGAGGCTGCACTGGCACAGCCAGGGGGTATGGGGGCGGCTGCTGCAGGAGAATTCCGTAACAACCTCTGAGTGCCTTTTTTTTCTTTTTGAAAAATTCCTGCTATTCAGGCCTGCCTCTCCAAACAGGCATCTGGCCTCTCACATAGCCCAGCTCTCCAACCAGACTGCGGACTACCCAGGTCAGGGTCTGTCACAGCCCAATGCTTCCCGTCACAGGTTTTCTGTGTCCACAGTCTCAGCGGGTGCACACTGCCCCTGTGTGTTTGCCACTTCGTCCTTATTACCCCCATACTTCAAGCACCCAGGTCCATCCTTGTGCTGCTCAAACCTCCTTGTTTGACAGGGGAGGGAGCCAGTTGACCTGGACCTCTTCTAAGAATCCTGCAGCAGACCTGGCAAGTGCCAGGCCGGGTGTTTCAGCTGCCCTGGTCTCTCTCGCTGGCCCCCGTGCTGTTCCCAGGGACCTTATTGTCCTGAAGCACTCACTTTACCGTCTGATTTTTCAATGTCCTCTACAGTTTTGGCCTCCAACCTTCATATAAGCTGGGGTACCGTTGGCTGTTCACTCTGTTCCTCAGAAGATCAGCTGACTAGGTGTTCCACCTGTGCACAGGGTGAAGTGGACTCTGCTCCCACCTATCTCATCGCCATCTTCCAAGACTCAGAATTGTACATTTAAAAAATTTTTAAGTATATTTATTGATTATGTTATTATAGTTGTCCCATTTTTCCCTCCCCTTTATCCCTCTCTGCCCTGCACCTACCTCCCTCCGGCATTCCTCCCTCCTTAGTTCATGTCCATGGAGTTGTACATATAAGTTTTTTGGCTTTTCCACTTCCTATACTATTCTTAGCCTCTCCCTGTCTACTTTGTGCCTACCAATTATGCTTTTTGTTCCCTGTACCTTTCCCCGCCATACTTCCCATCCCCACTGGTAACCCTCCACGTAATCTGTTTCTGTGGTTCTGTTCCTGTTGTAGTTGTTTGCTTAGTTTTTGTTTTTGTTTTTTAGATTCAGTTGTTGATAGTCATGAGTTTGTTGTAATTTTAGTGTTCATAGTTTTTTATCTTTTTCTTAGATATATCCTTTTAACACTTCATATAATAAGGGCTTGGTGATGATGAATTCCACCTTATCTGGGAAGCACTTTATCTGCCCTTCCATTCTAAATGATAGCTTTGCTGGATAGAGTAATCTTGGATGTAGGTCCTTGCCTTTCATGACTTCAAATACTTCTTTCCAGCCCCTTCTTGCCTGAAAGGTTTCTTTTGAGAAATCAGCTGACAGTCTGATGGGCACTCCTTTGTAGGTTACTGTTTCCTTTTCTCTTGCTGCTTTTAAGATTTTCTCCTTATCTTTAATCTTGGGTAATGTAAT
>VMDR010035068.1:0-10878 GCA_007922815.1 Macrotus californicus | reverse complement strand
GTTGTTTGCTTAGTTTCTTTTTGTTTCTGTTTTAGGTTCAGTTGTTAATAGCTGTGAGTTTGTTGTCATTTTACTGTTCCTACTTTTGATCTTCTTTTTCTTAGATAAGTCCCTTTAATATTTCATATAATAAGGGCTTGGTGATGATGAACTCCTTGAACTTGACCTTATCTGGGAAGCACTTTATTTGCCCTTCCATCCAAAATTACTCTATTCACTCTTGAAGAGAGAATAGAATTCCGACCATCCCACCAGTTGGAAATTTTAATATGTGGAGCGCTGTGTTGCTAAAACAATGTGGAAGAATAACCATTTCAAGTGAAAAAAAAAGTTTTTTAAAAAGCCAAGAGAAAAGACATAGCAATCCAAATCACGTCTAATGTAATTAGTATCGACGGTCTCTCCCCTGCCTCCTCTCTCTTTTCTAACAATCGCTGGAGTTGAGATTTACTCACAGTAGCATTTTAAAAACTAACCAAACACTTTCTATATTCCTAAAAATGTGTGTGCCCTTCCCAGAGGAAGGGAACACTCAGATCTGTTAGTCATACTACAGAACTATCCACGGTGATAGGACCATCACAATCTTTAAAGGCAGATTACCCAATGTAGTGGTTAACCATCTGTTATTTTTTAATTGAGGTATAATTTAAATATAATGCACATTCAATTTAGACTGCAACTGCCAACCCAATTAATATGTAAAGCATTTTTTCTATTACATAGAAAGTTCCTTTTTCCCATTTGTACGACAAATGTAGATTAATTTCCTTGTTCTTGGACTTCATCTAAATTAAATCATACAATATGTACACCTTTGTGTCTGGCTTCTTTCATTTAGCATAATGATTTTGAGATTTGTTGTTGCAGGTACAGCCGTAGTTGATTCCTTTCACATTACCTTTGTCAGTGAATGTATCCACTGTAAGATAAATGACTCGTTTGTTCCTCCCCTGCTGGTGGACATTTGGGTTGGGTCAAGTTTGGGGCTATTATGGTATCCATAAAAGCTGCAATGAGTATGTGCAACATTTGTTGCAAACAGAAATTTACATTCCCATGTTTAAACCTCTAGGAGTGGAATCATCGAGTCTTAGGGTAAGGGTATATTTAACTCTATGGGAAGATTGCCAACGAGCTCTCCAAGGGTTTTAGCGTTTTATATTCCAACTGTGACTGCGAATGTGTCTGTTTCTCTCATTTCGCTCTTTCTACTTTTGTTTTATTTCACTCTTGCTCTAATCGAATGAGTCATTTAACCTTATGTCTTCTTGATGAATCTCCCATTTCATCGTGTTGAAATGTCACTCTCTCGGGCGATATTTTTTAGTGTTTGCACAGGCTACAAGTCCCCACCATCTTTCTTCAAGTCTTAACTGTGCTTTCGTATGAAAAGCAGATCCCTTATATACAGCATATAGTTGAGTATTCTTTTCAATTTATTCACCAAATCTTTCCCTTTTAATTTTAGTGAGTACATACCCCGTATGTATATCAACTGTATTGTCATTATATGGGCTTGCCATCCCTTCTTGCTTTTTGTTTTCTATCTGTCCGTCTTCCTCTTCATTTCTTTGATACTCCTTTCCTATGTGGTTTTCGTGTTATTTCTAGCTATTTCATTTTACCTACACTGTTAGCATTTTATCTCTACCTTTCTGCATGTGGCAGTTATGACTTTTCTGGTTACTACATGAAATTGTAATTTATCCAGTCTATCTCATGTTAATGTTTTACCACTTCACATATTATGGGGGGAAATCTTAAAATGGTATACAGGAATTGCCTTACAGCCTTCTTCCACCTTTCATGGCCTGTGATAAATTTTACTTCTGTGTATATAAAATCCCAAAGTATGCCCTTTTAATTTTTGCTTTAAACAGTCAATTGTCTTTAAAAAGTTACCAAAGGTAAAATAACATACATTATATTTACTATTATGTTTATTATTTCCAGTTATCTTATTCCTTCTTGTAGACACAGATATGCTTTCAATTTTATTTTTCCTCAGCCTAACAAACCTGCTTTAGTCTGCCTTCCATTGTTCACCTCAGCTGGTGATGGGTCATCTGAGTTTTTATTTACCTGAAATATTTTTATGTTATAGAATTTATTGATGAATAGAGAATTCTGGTTTGACCAACCACCTCCCTACATCTAGTTCTTTTAAAGAAGTTTTTCTATTTTAGCTTCTGTTGTTTCTGGTGCGAATTTAGCCATAATTCTTAACTGTTTTTCCCTGCTATGCAATGGGTATTTTTTTCCTTCTTCCAGCTGCTTCTACAGTGTTCTCTGTATCTCTGGCTTTTATTGGAGTCAATAAACTATGGTTTAATAATGGTTGAAAAACCTAAATAGTTCTACTGTGCAACAATTTTTTATGTGAATGATTATTCTCTCTTTCTCCTCATAATTTCCAAAAGGCTTCACAAATATTCTGGTTGATTTTAAAGCTTGAACATTTGTTTTATTCTCTGGTATTTGTTAACTAGGTCAGTGGCTTTATGAAACTTCTCCTGAGCAATTATTCCGCAGGCGTTTACCCAAATGCCACACAGCTCTTAGTTCTAGGCATGATGTACATCTCTCCATTTTTTTCCCTGACTCTAATTTAACCTGGTTTCATTACTGTCTGTTTGGGGAGTAAAATTTACTTCAAAACTTATATTCTTTCTTTGCTCGGCCTTCTCAAGCCTGAGTTCTAATTCAGCCTCTGATTTTCTGCTGTTCTTTGGAGTAGATCTAAATGCCAGGACAGGAACTTGGGCTTATAGTTGTGAAAGGGAAATTCCACACAATGCCTCCTAAGTATTATAGAACATAGGTCAAGTTTGGGTGGTGTCCCCGCCATCTGTACCACCAGTGAGTATTTTTCCTATAACTCGTTTCCTCCTTTATTAACAATGCCTGATGTTTCTCTTCACCCTAAATAAGATTGTTGTAAGAAGGAAATATATTAGAAAAATAAAAATGATCGTTAGGTTTACATGTACCCAATCTTTATTTTTATAGATAAGGTTTCCATAATCTTGTAATAATATGAGATAATTTTAATGTAATGCTACTATCAATAAACTATCATAATGCCACCTTTTCTATAATTTTCTAACAGTGTTTCATTGTGGAATCTTGTTGATTTTGCTCAGGATGGTATATGTGGGTGAGGGATGGGAAAAAAATGAAAAGACTTTTATGGTTATGGAAATAACTTTTAGAATGTGTTTTGCCAAAAAGAACTTTGTAATATTTCATTTTAAGTATGGGGGATTTACTAAAGATCATCCGAGTCTCTGCCAAGGGTTTTGGTTAGAAAACATTCTAAAATAAACTAAATGTAGATATTTATTACGTAAAAATACTGAAAGTTCTAAAAGTTGAAGAAGTCTCCGAGTTCAAGGGCAAACTCATTTTGACATAATGTACTTTTCAACTAGGGACAAACATATCAATGTCGTCTGCTTGAAAATATTTTATTCAAAGCTTGACTTTGGTAGTACAGTGTCCAAAGTGCGGGTCATACATTATAGTGAAAACTTACTGCTAGCAAGACTAAATGAATAGCTCATTAATCTGTTTAATGGTTAGTGGAAAACTAATTTTTAATCAGTTCTGCCATTGCACATTTGTGTATCTTGGAGTCATATTTAATAAAATTTTCTTAATTGATATACCTTTCTTACATTGTGAAGCATATTGTCTAATTCTAACTATTACTGCAATTTCTTGCTGTGTGAGAATCACTGTCTTGGTGAAGTATCCCTTTTTAAAGTCTTCATTTTCGTTACCTGTATCAAGACTGACCAGTTCTGTCCACTATGAGATGGCCTCTTCGCAAGCTCAGCGATGGGGGGGAGCCAACTGACTACAGTGTCACTGTTACAGGTGGTGACCACCTGTTCTGCTCAACTGAGCTTCCAATTGTGGGGCTTTGTTCGATGTTGTAATGAGATACATAAAGTGATATGCTTTTAGTAGCTTTACCTGCTCTACAGGAGTCCTCGTATTTGAATAAACATCAAATGAAATATTTCGATAATATATAAGTACTGACTTCTCTGTATTTTGATGGAGAACATGGCAGGCTTTTGAAAGAACAGACTGTACTCCCAGTTGTGTGTACGTGTGTGTGTGGCAGTCTAGGGTTTTGTGAAACTGAAGTTGTTGAATTGCTTCTGATTTATAAAATAGTAGTTTGGAACATCTTTTCTATCAATAGGCTCTGTTTTTCTCATTTTCCTCTTATCCAGACTGCCTGGTCTACTTGAACAAGTTTTCACATTTGAAAAGCAGAATAGAAATAAGATTTATCTTTGTAATGGATTCTGGAGTCAAGCAGCCTGGACCAATATCCCAGCACTGCCACTTGATATCTCTGTGACCTTGGGTAAGTCACCTAACCTCCCTTTCCATTTCTATGTTAAAAAAAAAAAAGAAAAGGATACCATTCCTCCTAGGGTTGTGTTAATATTTTCAGAAAGTAGAATGGTATTGGGCATACATTAGCCATTATTATATTTAACTATTATTAACCTGTAATGGGCGCCTCTTCCTACATCCTTTTATAAAAATCCCTTGAATTTTCTTTGGAACCTCCTCTCCATTGTACATGGCTCTTATTTAAAAAAAACATCAGTTAAGATGCCTTTCTTCCTGTAGGCAAAGGTTGAATGAGCAACCCTCTTAGGCAGGTCAGAACTTCTCTCCCATGACTTTAAACCTTGGGCAATTAGACAAGAACAGATTTAGGGAGAATAGTTTGAAGCTCATACACACCATGGATGTTGTTCTTAAGAGAATATCCTTTAGTCCTTGCCACTCAGACCCTTAGAGTTGTCCTGTTACTGCATTTACCCTGTAAATGACTATTTATTCAATCTCCCTTTTGATTTTCTAAACTACCTTTCATATCCAACCAATGAATTCCTCTTTGTCTCTACTTCAGTCAAAGTTACTTTCTGTCCTTGCAATCACAGAACCCGAACCGGGCCACATTTTCTTGACTTTTAAAAATTTTTTATTTCATTGCATTTTTTCCGTTACCTCCCCACACCCCCCACAAACCCTCTCCCACCTCCAACCACCCTCTCCCACCACAGTCACCACAGTGTGGCCCATGTGCCACAGTTTTATAATAGTCCGTATTTTGTACCTCGTAATCATTTGTTTATTCATACTCTGCCCTTTCTCTAAGCTCCAACGGATGCTCTTTTCCTCGTAAGAAGTTTCTGACAACCATAAGACTCTATTATCTCTTGTACTCTGCAGATAGTTACCTTTTCTATGTGTCTGTACCATATATTCAAGTATCATATATTTCCCTATATGGTTTAGATTTCTTTGTATATATTTATCAACCTTTTATTGTACTATAACAACAAAAACCCTCTGAATCTTTGTACACTAAAGGAATAACTCTTTATCTCCAGATTCTGTACACTGGAACCTTTATCTGGGCTTATCTGGGAAGCTGATGGTAACGACTGCCCTCATGCCCATGTACGCAGAGGCCAGTTAGCTGGAGGATGGTTCATTGGGACGGTGGCAGTAGAGGTCTAGACCTGGGATGGCTCATCTCTTCCATGTAGTAACATCAGCATCTGGCAGGGTAGCATGGCCTTGTCGCACAGGTGAGGGCTCCAAAAGCAGCAAAACAGGACCAGTTCAACTCTTAACCGCAGCTTACTAACAGCACAGTGGCCAAAATCAAGTCATGTGACCAAGCCTAGATTTAGTGTGCTTGGGAAATAGACTCTAGGCCTTGATAAAAGGAGTTTTCATGTTACAGCCATCATTAGAATCGACTACATATGCAGATTCTTAGAGCTGGAATTTATCAGGGGTGCTAAGGATGCATTGCCTTAGACTAGAGGTGCTGGAGGGATGGCTTGCCAGCTTTTTTTGAATGCTTCAAATGATTACCAGCTCACCACTTCAAGAAGCAGCCTGTTCACATTTAGAATAAATCTAGTGATTAATATTTTGGAGCTGTAATCTTCCTTCTTTTCTAATTCCTACATGTGAGTCCTCATTCCCGATGGGACAGAATAAGCTCACCCCAATTTTTTTCCCCACAGAACAAACCTTCAGATATTTGTGAAGATCTATAATGTTGTATTGAGACTTCTCTTCATGGGGCTGAATACGTTGTATTCTATTAATTGTTTCATATAGAGATGGTCTCATTGTCGGCCTTGTCAGTCTCTGGATTCATTCCAATTAGCTTTTCTTTCTAGTTAACTTATAAGATGACAGAAAACATCGTAGATTACAGTAGAACTACCACACAATGTTCAGGAACTATTATAATTTTGTAATTTTGAAGAAATCATTGTGTTGACTACAGAAAATATAAAAAGAGACTTGTAAAAACTAGGTCAAGTAAGGTCTTTCTAGGAACCCCACTTGTAACAGACCCACCTTTCTATCTTTTCTCAGTGGTGGCTTCATTGAAAAAGAAAGTCTTTTATAAAAATAATTTATGAATTTTATACCGTAGGAAGAAATAATTTATTTCCCTAAAGAATGTGTCATAATCTTCCGAGTTCATGAAAAATATTGTATATTTTAAAAATTTTATGCATAAATTTCAAAAATATGGCATGCATTTGTTATATGAAATGAAGTATTTCAGTAATCATTAATGTGACTTGAGATGGGGACCTTATTATGTTTGATTAATTAATTAAGCGTTGAATGTAATATATTGTGGAAGAGCTACCTTAGGACAAATGCAGGGGTGGGAAGAGTGAGGTTGGGGAAACTGCAGTGTGAGTCCACATTGTGTTTCCTGCTGGGCTTTGAAAGTGCTTAAGCATGGCTAAAGGTGAGGTGAGACGGGCATGTGAACTTGGATTCCTTCCTCGGGCAAGTAATAGAACAGGTAAATATGTAAGACTTTTGAAAGAGTCAAACTTTATTATCAGGAAAGTATAATTCAAAGATTTGTTGCATGATTAAGTTCTGAGTTGATTAGAAGTGTTACTAAACTTAGTTGTAGTCATTAAAGAAATTATAACAACACTTATTATTTTCCTCTTACAATCTTAATGTTGATATTATTTTACACTAGAATTGAAGCTAACAGATTTTCAAAATAGTGTCTCCTGTGATGGATAATAGGAGACACTATTTTGAATAGGCAAGGTTTGGCCTTGAGCAGTGGTCTTTTTACAACTAATATGAGAATTCGTATATTCATATTTAGGCTTCTAATGGCTTTGGCTATGAAAGACCTAAAGATAGACATTTTCCTGAAAAAAAATGAATTTAAATATTGAAGGAAAGAGGTACTAACTATATGATTTAGTTACTCATTTAAAAAATGGGTAAAGGTTGTAGTATACCCAAGGATCTTATCACCTGTTACCTGAACTACAACTATATCTCCTAGAGTTTTCTCTACTTGACAATTGTATTTCCTTAAAATTAATTCCACACAGGTGAATTTAAAAATTGGCATCACTACTCACTCCACAGATAACATCCCTTGTGAGGTAAACACTGTGTTTCTCTACAACACATGTCAATTCAACATGAGACACTTTTTTAAATCTGTTTTATAAACTAGAATTCTGTATAAATTTTAACTAGATCAAAATTCTCACCTGATAAAAATAATGTGAACTATATTTTTTTCATAATAAACAAGTTCACTGTGACTTAGCTTTCTTCTCCCTCCCCAGCCCTGGCTTGTATTTATTTCTCCAGCTTAATTGACCTGCCACGCTGTTGTCAGATTCTCGTGTCTTTGCGTTGTGTCTCTGTCTACTACATGTGTTCTTCATGCCCTTCTTTGTCAGGCTAACATTTAGCTATAATTTAAGAGTCAGTTTAGGTGACATCTCTGTGTAACATTTGCTCATGCCCAAGTAATATTAGGGACACCTCATTATTTTCTAAGCATATGACTGTGGCAAAAATCCACGATATATGTTTGATTCTCTAACAGGAAATTTCCTGAAATGTATTAGAATCCCAGGGCAAATATGAGTAAGCACATTTTCTAGTGAGAAACCATAGTTTCTTCAGTTTCTCAGATTCTCCAAGAGTTAGGATCTAGAGCTCAACAAAAGTTAGGTGCTGACATGTCCAACTGTTTGGCTCTCAACTTCAAGGGTGAGAATAAAATTCTATCCTTCTCTATGTCTTTAATCCCTAACAAAGTGTGTTACATGTATACAGTGAGAGCATGATAAATGTTGATGAATGCATAAAGAATATAATATTCTATCATATGATTCAATTAGTCTGTGGTTGTCACGCTGCTCGCTTGATCCCATTACTGCCCAGGAATACGTATTTAGTATGAATCATACCCACTTTTCCAAAGACAGCATTTCAGTTGGGACTACGTAGACGTCACTAGATGAGTGTCAACACATTCCTAGGAGTGAGGTTCTTGTCTGTTAAGAATAAGCATCAACCACGTGTTTCCTGACTTAGTGGGATGGCCTCACTGACTACTTCTGTGAGACGTAGGGTCCCAAAAGAATTCAACAATTCAATGTGAACTCTCCTCCCCAGCAATTTGAATACAAGTAGGGTTTGTTTGGGGGAAAGTGACTACAGATTTTAATGAAAAGTAAGTATGATAGCACAGGCAAAATATAGGAAAGAAGAAAAATAAAGGGGACTAGCTCTGTCAGGTATTTAAAGAATGTTATGGTCTCAAAAACTGATGGACATATCCTTGGGATAAACTACCCAAACTCATTGGAAAGCCCCAAATATAGATTGGAATGGATTTTGTGATAAAAAATAAAAAGTAACTTATGCTTCTGAGGGTCCTAAGGAAGGATGTTTTTTTACTTATCAACATAAATTCAGCCTGGTTCTTTCACACTGTATGTTGAGAAACTGATGTTAAACACAGTTGATTTAACCAAGTTTATTAGTGGTAGAAAATCAAGATCGCAGTTATGAAAGGTCCACTCTGTTTTTGTTCTACCTAAGAAAATGATAGGAAAGCAGTTCTTATTCTCTATTTAAGAAAAAGTGCTGTTAGTTTTTGAACACTTAATAAATGTCTGTATTGTGCTGCATTCCTTAAATGTGTTGTAACATTCTTACACAACCCTCTGAGTACTATTATTATTTTTGTGAAAGTTGGAGAATTTGGGGTTCTGACTCCAAAGTTAGGCTTTTGGGTGTGAGCTCTACAATTTCTAAAAATGACTCCATCACTATGAAAACCATTCTGGTTAATGTCATATGGTTCATTCACATGCATCCCCTCACTGCCCGCCCTGGTACAGAACTGTGCCTAGACTCTGCAGATACACAGGTAGAGCAGGGCTACATGGGAAACTCTCATATCCCACTGCCTAGAGAGCCCTCTAGGGCAATAATGTCCTGCTACTCAGGCAATGCAGTACTTAAAGGTTCTCTATAAGGGCCTATCTCCTGCGATTCTATTTTGTGATGCCCTAAACTTTAACAATATTTCTATGTGTCTTCTTTCATCTTTGGAAGTGTGGGTAAGTGGAGGCTAATGGCCTACTGTTTAGAGAACGGTGACTTCTAAACCCTAGACACTTTCTTCTGATTCTTTCTTTTTCTCTGATTTCTCAAAGTGATCCCCATCGGGTCAGAAATTGTTCCCTATGCCCTTAGCTTCTCACTTAGTAGTCTGTTGCCTAAATTTTATGTTTTGAGGCATTTGGTTCTTTATATGTGGAACTAAGTTTTGAAATTAAAATTAAATAAGCAAGAATGGGATGCAGAGGAGAAAGAATAACAAGTTTTCTTCCTAAGCACATGACTCTTATAAAAAGTCATGATGACAGATTTATTCAAGTGTCACCAGCAGCTTGAAAGCTGAGATCTGACTCCTGGTCTTTGTGTTTTGGTTCTTTGCCTTCTGTGTATACCCAGGAGAGGGCTCACATGGTATCACTTCACATGGTCTTGGATGGGAGAGGAGGAAGGAAAAAGAAGGCAAGGTGAAAATAAATAAATAAATGAATGAATGAATGAATGAATGAATAAATAAATAAGAATTGAAAATTAGAACCTATAATTTAATATCAAAGAATTATATCTTTACCCATGAAGTCTGCTGTATAATTTTTCCCAAGAACACTGCAGAATTTATACTATTATATTATTAAAGAGGAAACTAAAACTTAAAGTAGTTAAATATCTTACTCCAAGTCTCACAACAGACCAGAGCCAGGATTTGCTGCACGTTCTCTGATTCCAACAGCTGGGTTCTAACCACTTATATTATACTGTTCTCCTGATGTTATCTGAGCAACCTGGAATTATAACTAGAAATTAGAACCTATGTGTTCTTTGATGGAAAGACTGAGGTTACTTTTTATTTTTTATTGTTTAGTTATTTTATTGTTCAAGTACAGTTGTCTGCATTTACCCCCCACCACTACCCCCGCATCCCAGCCTTCCCCACCTCCCTCCCTGCTTCCACCCACCCTTGGTTTTCTCCACGTGTCCTTTACAGTTGTTTCTGAAAACCCTTCTTCTTTCCCCCATTATCCCCTCCCACCTCCTCTCTGGTCACTGTCAAATTGTTCTTAACTTCACTGTCTCTGGTTATATTTTGCTTGCTTGTTCGTTTTGTTGATTAGGTTCCACTTAAAGGTGAGATCATATGGTATTTGTCTTTCACTGCCTGGCTTATTTCACTTAGCATAAAGTCAGGTTACTTTTTCTTTTTTTTTTAATTACTTTATTGTTGTTCATTTATAGTTGTCTGCATTTTCCCACCACCACTCCCCCCACCCACCCCAGCCAATCCCACCTCCCTCCCTTACTTCTACCGCCCCCCCCTTGGTTATGTCCATGTGTCCCTCATAGTGTTTCCTGGAAACCCTTCCCCGCACTGTTCCCTCCCCCTTCCCCTCTGGCCATTGTTAGATT
>VMDR010035067.1:0-10879 GCA_007922815.1 Macrotus californicus | reverse complement strand
TGGTCCTGGAAAGTTTAATCTCCATTATTGGGGTCTTCCTGAGAGATAATGCTCTCCCACCTCCAAATACACAGAGCAGAGAAAAAGGAATTATGCTCTTACTAGATTTTCCAAGCCTCTCTGCCTCTCTCCTGGTCTCCTGGCTGCCCTCCCCTTTCCTCCCACCAACGCCCACACTCCTACCTTTGAAAGCAAAAGTCAGGAGAAGAATTTGATAGAAGGCTGTGCTTTTAGCCCAACCCCAAGCCTCCTCTAGGCTGGAATAAGAACAGAATATCTGTGTTTGGCTAGGGAGTTACGGACACAGAAAAAAAAATCTCAAAAATTTATCCTAACAGACATACATCAAGATTGCCATGAAAAAAAGCAACTGGAACCAAAAAGATATCCAGCAAGTGAGGACAGGATCATATAACCAGTCATCAGAGCAGACTTTTTCCCCCAAGTTTACCTAAGTTTAATGCCCATAAAAATCTTGGAGTATCATATAGTTATGAGAAGTAATTTTAAGGACAAGACATCAACCTAAATTTAACAGTTTGTTTAGTAATCTCTGATCGAATACAAAAATATTTTATACTGTTGCAAAAACCAAAAGGCATCAGCAAGAATGAAAATATCTGTGTTTGGGTGGCAAGATTTTGTGTGAATTATTTTTATAATAAGGATTAGGTAACAACATTAAAAAGAAATAGAAACTAGAGGGAAAAACTCCTTTCCAGATTTGGAGTGAGAAAAGAAGAAATCCTTGTGGATTTTGCCTCAAAGGATATTGTCAAGATTCATTTCCAAGAATTTGAAGCTATTCCAGCTCTCGGCACCATCGATGAGTCAGGATAGCAAAGTCAGTCTCTCTCTTGATTTAACCTGCTCTGATTCACTGAGGCCTCCTCTCTGCCTCTCCAAATCCTGTCCATGCTTCAGATGCTGGAGAAATCCATAATAAAAAAGAAAGACTGCTTCTGATAAGAGATGAGCCATGTCTGGGTCAGGTGACACAGCATTTGTTTCTAAGGAAGGGGGCGGAGGCTTTACCATCATTATCACGTTTCATAGACGTCACTGGCTCCCTTTTACCAATGTGAAAGCTGAGGCCCAGGAACAATGAGTAATTTGCCCAATGCCACTCAACAACTCAGTCAGAATTCAGACTCCAGTCTGGCTGAGCCCAAGCCCCAGTTATTTTCTGAGACAATATGTTGCCTCTCTTCTAAGTGGCCTCTCATTGGCAAGTTCATTCTGTCTTCCTAAAATAAAAATTTTAAAAACATAAAAAGCCTCATTATCATAAATTGGTAGAAATACTAAGTAATACACTATTCTTACTGAAAAGCAGGTAACACCATCGGTCAACACTTCCTAAAAGTGTAGTTCATGCAATGCTCCCTTGCTTTTTTAATTAGCTTCTCTTTTGATTTTACTGTTTGTTTGTTTTTTTAATTAAAGTACATCTTTTACCCAATACAAGTTACAATGTTTCTTGGGAATGAACCAGGCACTGAAGTTTAATTCTCTGTTGAATTTCAGTAACACTTGAAAAGTCCTATTTTCAAATCAAGGATAATTTTGCTGTTCTTTTAGAAAAATAACTTAGTAGCAAAAGGAAAGAGGGCGTTAAACTGCCCACATACTCCTGAAATCATGTGTTCTTTTTACTTGTGACCAAAAGCAGTCTTGTAAAACAGAAGTTTACAACAAGCATAGATCAGTATATACACCGTCCTCCTCGGAAATCTTGTGTTCGTTCCTTCTTTGACAAGGAAGTTTCGCACAATAATTCTGGTAGTTTAATCTTATTTGAAGTTCACTTGATTATTTCATTATGGCCCTGAATGAAGTCCTGTCCTTGCAGGCTGTATTTCCAAGGCTACTCCACCCCAATGTCCTGAAGTGGAGGTCACTCTCATGCCAGGGGTGGGACTCAGGACAACTAACAGCTGGGATAGATCTAAAGAGGACACATTTGTCACTGACCTGGTCCACACAAAACGTACTCTGAGACTCAAGCACACCACTAAAAGCCTCAACAAGAGGCAGATTAAAAAGTGTGGGCAGTACAGTATACTATTGTTTAAAAAAAAAAACCAAAGAAAAGCACATGCCCAGTCTACTTTTCGGTCCTAGACATGATTTCAGCACACAGATTCCTGCTGTATGTGACAGAAAGCTTTGGGAGACTTTATTCTGGAAGAGAGCTCTAGCTGAGTCGGCCTGGAGTGAGCCTGAGGTAGTCTGAGATCCCATCTGTAAGGCATCTCTGGACATTAAAACCACCTCCCAAAGCCAAGCAGGACTCTGGTCAACTCTAAATGATGGAGTGGCCTGAGTACCCACACCTCAGAGCCCTTTCCAGGGGGTCCAGTTTGTCCCTGCCCGTCTGCAGCACACCAACAAAGAGGCTGGGGATTATGAGACATTTCACAGGGTCAACACCAACAGGGGCCACAGGTGATGGCCTCAGTCATTGCCTAGTGTGACTGCTTACCTGTATTTCTCAAACTAACTTAAAAAAATAAAAAAACTAACATGAAGAGGGGAAGAAAGGTAACCACTGCAGCACAGACACTGGTGGCTTTGCTTCCGTGGATTTCTGAAAGCAACATCTCGACTACACCCTGGGCTGACGTCAGCAATGATGAAGACAGATTTGAAGGCAGCTTCCCAAATTCCAGGCATTTTGCTGAAGCTTATCACCCAGTGGCATGCTGGTGCTGCTTGGCTGTCTGTGAGGGCCATCTCTGCTCTTGCTCCCCAGCCCTGAGATTGGGCTACTTGATCGGTTTGGCCTCTGCTTATACATGAAGTTCCAGCAGTATGCAAGTTTGGACTCCAATGCTCCTATCTTCCACTGCAGATCTGCCATCATGTTGAAGGCTGACATCCAGGCCACAGGCGAGACGAGGTCCCACCCATGTTGTCACCCAGACCATGTCTGAATGTCCCCAGTGTGGTTAAGCTAGAGCTGGGTACCCGATGAGCCATGGGAGTGGACGGCACCAAGCCAGCAGCCCACACAGCTGTGTCTTTCCTCTCAGCTTCCACCAAGCTGGGAGCGGGGGTCCTGGGTTTCTCCTGCTTTGGCTGCACAGCCAATTCCTGCCTTCATCCTTCAGTCACTGAATACATTCTAGGAGATTCATGTCCTCAAGCTCACTCTTCTGGAAGGCATTTCTTTCAATGGCTTGATTCAAGTGCTGCTCCAGTTCTTCTAGAGACAGGCTCGTGGCCCCTTTTGCTCTTTCCAAGTCACCATTTGCTTGTTCCAGCTCTCAGATATATTTCCGCAGCTGATAGTTAATTGCCTTTGTCTGGGCAGGTCATCCTCTAAGGCAGAGATCAGCCTGTGGGCTTCAGAGTGCTGTCAGACTTCTTGATGGTTTCTAGCTCCGGGCAAAGGAGATTATTTTCTGATAGGAGGCCCCTGTTCTTGGTTTTAATTTGTTACAGCCATATCTCCAATTCAGCTTCATATTCTCAGCTTCCCTCCTGGAATTCTCAGAGCTCCTCTTATGTATTCTCTGCCCTTGGCCTATAGGTCATAGCCAGATCTTTCCAATAGTTAGCTTCTTCATCCTCAGAGCTGAAAGTCTCTCCTGAGTCCTCTGTTGTTTGAGAATGTGGCAAGAAGTCACTCTCCTTGTGGCATGTTGCTGGGGCTCTCCAATGATGAGGATATGTGGCAGCAGTGGCAGCTGCAGGATGGAGGCAGTGCGGCCCACACGATGCTCCCCTGATAGAACTATTCCAATACCAAATAACACAGGCAGACACTGTACCAAACAGGCCTCCTTTGGAAATGCACAGTCCACTAAAAGGCTCTAAGTGGTTACAAAAAAAACTCCCTTTTCATCTTTTTAAATGGGTGTCCCACCCGTGGCCTGCGGGCCACGTGCAGCCCACAACGGCTATGAATGCAGCCTAAAACCAATCGTAAAAACACTATGAGATTTCTTTTTTTTTTTTTTTTTTTTGGTTTTCATTAGTGTTTGTGTATTTAACATATGGCCCAAGACAACTCTTCTTCTTCCAGTGTGGCCCAGAGATGCCAAAAGGTTGGACACCCCTGTTTTAAATCCAGACTTACTTAGTCATAGAATGTTTTTCATCCTGATCTTCCTACAGCTGCTGGCCCAGCTGCACACATAATGTCAGAGACCATGGAGGAGGCGTCCAGGGGGAGCTAAAGGGTGCTGGGGAATGAGGGTATTCTGTAAGACACTGGGCCAGCTGTGCTTAGTAAGGTGGTCACAGGAGGAGAGAGGGATGTGGTTCTCAGTTCTGAGCAGAACTGGAGAGCCCTCAGCACAGTGAAGACCCCCAGAAATGTGACTCCACATTGGCACAGCAAGGGAATACAGCCTTGGGGACATCAGGAGAGGGGCAGCACATGACACAGCCAAGTGGAATCCAACCTGGAGTGGTAGGTCCTCTAGTGAGGGCAGTTAGGACAAGAGAGGAAGCCTTGTGCCTGGCCCACAGCAGGCATACAAGCAATGCTAAAAGTTTGATTAAATGTACTCAAGTTCCTTCTAGGACCTGAAGAAGTACTTGAATGTATCATCATGGCCTTGGAAGGAAAGGGATGACAAACCCAGCAAGGCTTAACTGAATAAGAGTTTAATAAAGGGACACAGAACACAGAAACACAGGGAGGGTTGGGGAGTCAACAAAGGAAGGGGGCTTTGTGGCAACCAGAGCTATGAAAGAGGCCCCATCTGACAGGGCACGTAGGGAGAGAGAAGAGCCAGGCCAGCGGTAAGACATTCGGGATGGACTAATGAGAAGCAAATGGGGAATATAGCCAGCAAATGTGGCTAATTATTACTAAGAGGTCACAACTTATGGTTATAGACTGGGGAGGCCTACAGACACAAGAATTACCCCCCCCCAAGAAAACCCTCAAAATCTTAGAATTTTAAAATATAGAAATTCATGGTTAACCTGGAAAAAATTATATTTGGGTGAAGTTGAAGCTTCCCTTCCCACTAAATTTGCCTCCCACTCATTTATGCAAAAGCATGCTGAGTTCATTTATGTGCGTTGCCTTCTTTTTAGCTTTCCTCAGATGGGACACTTGGAAACTGTGGCAGCAGGTTTATTTGCTTAAACCTTTTCTGTGGGCAAGCCCGCCCACCACATCTTAGGAAGGGTTTCTGCCTTGGGAGGAGTGACTCTACCCCAGCGAAATAGAAAGAGGCTATCAGCCACCCCAGGAGCCATTCCAGAAACACCCAAGGAACTGTTGTTCTTGGGGCTTGGGCCCCCATGTCCTTCTCAAAAATGTGTTTGGAAACCACAGGATGCCTGGATAATGGCCCAGAATGTGTGGAACGTAGGCCTAGGATTCTGCTGACCAAAAATGGATGAATATAATCAGACTCGTTTGGGAGTGGGCTCTGCATAGGGCAAAGAGAAGAGGTTGACCAGGGCAAGGTAAGGCAACTCCAATATTAGCCACAGCAGAATGTTGCCACCCTCTATAGGACTTGAGAGCCAGAGGGAGGAGCTACTCTTTCCAGAACTTCATGGAAGCTGGAGCCTCAGTGGGCCCACCCAGTGGGGGCTTGCACCACAGAGAGAGTTATTTAGTGGTAGCCAGATCCATGGAGGCAACACAGGGACAATGAGGGGGTGGGGGAGGGGAATACTCTGGTTCTCTTCTCCTGCCCTCCAGTCTTCTGTCAGGGTCTCCTGTAAATTTAACCTGGTCTGAAGCCAGTTGGTAAGGGATAGTGGAAACTGCATTTCCCTGCAATGTAGAACAGACTGGGAAAAAGGGATGGGATGGGTGGAAACTGCATTTCCCTGCAATGTAGAACAGACTGGGAAAAAGGGAAGGGATGGGTGGAAGACCAAACGGGCATATTTCCAAATCCAGCCCCACCCCTCCTCTCATATACTGTATATTTGGCATATTCAAATACCTGTTGGAGAGCTCCAATCGGATGCTAGTGGGCATCCCAAATACAATATGTTCTAAACATACCATTTGTCTTCCACATATCCACCCTTTTCCTATTTTCTGAGACCAGTTCTGTACTCATAGATGTGGAATGTACATATACTGTACTAAATATTATGAGTACATTTTCCCCATAACCACTATAAAATATTTCATTCAACAACTACTAGCAGAGTGCCTGAGGTGCCTGACCCTGAGCTAGGCACTGAGTAAACAAAAGTGAATCAGACTTGGTACCTGGCCTCAGTGGAGAGACAGACATATCCTTTGTGCCCATTGTGTGTATAATCAGATCCTCTCCCTGAATTAAGTTCCTTGTTGATAAGTATATCGTTATGTTTCTTTGAGTTGAAGTACAGTTTAGTCTGAACAAGAAGTGGGGCCCTGGGTCTCCTACAGAATTCAGGGAAGATAGAGTGGTCAAACTGCAGAAAAGCGGGGGCCTCAGTCTATGGGCCTTTCTTCTCAAATGCCACAATGACAAGACTCAGCTCCTGCTCTCATTGGCATTAAGGCCATAGAATCACAAAGTGTAAAAATGACAGAAGAGATCATCTCTGTGACCTCAGGCTTCTCATTTGTAAAGCAGAGAAATGAATAATACAGTGCCAGCTGTGAGGTTTAAAGAACATAACACATGTGGAACATGGGGCATGATGCTTGGCCACAATAACAGCCATTCACTGGGTGCTTACAATTTTAGTTTTTAATATCATTATTATTTACTCCTAATCTTCATCTTTTGTGTAGATGGGTTTTAGAATCCAGAGGGGAAGCAACTTAATATCACCCTGTAAGTTAGGCAGGCACAGAACTGGGGCCAGAACATTGGCCACCAAATTGCCAGACCCACATTGTGCTTATACTATTTTTTTTGAAAGATTTTATTTATTTATTTTTAGAGAGAGGGAAAGGGAGGGAGAAAGAGAGGGAGAGAAACATTGATGTGTGAGAGAGACATCAATTGGTTGCCTCTTGCACGCCCCTTACTGGGGACCTGGACTGCAACCCAGGCATGTGCCCTGACTGAGCATCAAACTAGCGACCTTCCAGTTCACAGGCTGGCATTCAATCCGCTGAGCCGCACCACCCAAGGCCGTCCTTATACCATTTAATTGATCATCTTTAATTGCAGCTAGAGTGGTTTTTCTAAAATGCAAATCTGACACCCTTACTTAGTTCCCTATTATTTGCCAAATAAATTGTTAACTCTTTAGCATAACATATGAAGGCATTCACAACAGGACCTGTGAAATGTCTCACTGTTACTTTTCAGTGATATAGACCTTTGAAGACAGGCTGAGAAAGTCTTTTAACAGTTAACGTGGAAAATGAAAGTGGTCATAATGATGATAGTGAGATTAGAATTTAAAAATCGGGGCTGAATTTGGGAGGTACCTCAAAGGTAAACTCATAAGAACATGGTTGTTTCTTAGCTCTGCCATTCAAAGATCACTGCTGCCAGATTTCTCTTTTAATTGACAAAAGAGATGCTAGTGCCATTTACTCACAGGGGGAGCTTGGGGAGCAGAGGATGGCAAGTTCAGTTTTCAGTGAGACTGAAGGAACCTGCATCGCATACAGAGGTGAGGGACTATGGGAGACACACCACTGGAAGCTGCACACCAGTCAGGCAGCCTGATATGCAATCATCTTTTTTGGTGGCCACAGGACAGCGCTGGTTCTTATTGAGCCACAAACGGAGTAAATTCTGGAGACGAAAGAATGATGAAGTCTCAGCCCCTGTCTGACCTTGGAGTAGGAAAACAGATTCAAAACAGCCACTGTATATGACAGTAGAAGGTTGTTTTTATTGTTGTCAATAAACATTCTACTTTGCTCAAAGATTTGTTTGTTTATCCTTTAATCATGAAGTATGCCTCTGGCTGTAGTGACTTTGCAAAACTTATGCTTTACTTTTCTTTGCCCATGACTAGGAAGTCACCCATTAAGGGAAAGAGATGGGTCTTCATTTGGCAAAGGAAAGAAATCTAAACTAGAATGATACCTTATGCCTCCTAGTGCAGCAGACAACCACATGGCAGCCTCATTGGTAGGAAGTTTGAGGTCAAAAAGTCAGAGTAATCCATTTTAATAACCACCACTTTATTATAAGTACTAATAGATGATCAATAGTTGTACAAAACTCTGTTTTTCAGATAGAGATATTGAGGTCCAGACCAGTTAAATAATTTACCCAAAGTCACACTTCTACTAGGGGTAGGAACAGACCTTGAACTCAGATCTGTCTGGTTCCTTGAACTTGGTTTCATTATGTCCTTCAAAGTAATAAACACAGCTAGTGATCAATTCACTTCATTTGAGATTATTTCTCACCTGAAACATGAGAAATGTTTATATATATATTTATTTATCCTCACCCAAGGATATGCCCATTGATATCAGAGAGAAGGAAAAAAGGGCAGAGAGAGAGGGAGAGAAATATAGATGTGAGAGAGAAACATTGACAGGGGACCGAACCCTCAACCTCAGTATGTGCCCCTACTGGGACTTGAACGCAACCTTTCCATCCACGGCATGATTTGCCAACAAATGGAGCCACACCAGCCAGGGTGAGAAGAATATTTTCTGTCCTGTTATGGTATTCAAGCAAGATCAGTTAAATGAAAATAATTTATAAACTTTAAAGCTTTAGAAAATATTTATATACAGAAATATTAGACATAATCATTATACTTGCTTATTATGATTGTGATTTATTATAATAGCAAAGTCATTTTCTTTTTCTCTAAGCCCCAATTGCCACATTCGTAAAATGTTTAGGTTTTATCTAATAGTTTCTATATCCCTCCAAGCTCTCTTAGCAAATCATGAGACTTTCAAGCACAGAAAGTAAGAGGCTAGAGTGTGACAGACACCAGGGAGACCTCTTTTGGCTGAGACAATTGCATTGTAAATGAAAACTGAAAAGGGGTTATCAAATCAAATGCTAACTCTCAACTTAAGAAGCTTAAATATCAAAGAATAAAACAGTAAAAAACCTTCAGTCTAGAAAATTAATAAGCAAGTGATTTGGGCCACATAAATAGGATCACATCTGTGCATGGTCAACCATAAAGATAAAGCTGTAGATGGTGACTTGTGATGCATGAACTTAAAAGGCTTTAAGTCATTCTCCTTTCTCAAAGCCCGTGTGACTTATTTATCCCTCATGTTCCTACATCACTGGTCCTCTTTCTAAGCACTTGCACATTGATTTTCTCATTTGAACATAACATGACTCTGTGAAGGGTCCTAAATAGAGAGTATGGAGGGTGAGTTGGGGCTCACACCCTGCCATCTACTTGCCATGGGGGACCTTGGACAAGTCTGATTTTAGCCTTCTTCCAGGAGGACTTCTCTATAATTTTGAGGACCTCCTACTTTCAGAACTGTCTGCTGCTTCTAGAAGTCTCCCAACCCTTGGTGAAGAGGCGACAAATCTGCAATCATTCCTTAGTCAATGTCAGCTCATCTGTGGACCAAGCAACTCACAGACTATATTCACAGGACAGCCCCTCCATTTCTGTGAGCGCTGGGCACTCCATTACGTGCCAGGAGGGCTACAGACAGAACGTTTGTGTCCACGCCCAAACTCATATGTTAAATCCTAACCCCCAACGTGAGGTATTTGGAAGTGGGGCCTTTGGGAGGTACTCACCTCATAATAGCGGAGCCCCTCACAGATGGGATCACGCCTTTAGGAAAGAGACCCAGAAGCTCCCTTACCCTGTCGGGCCCTGGAAGGACACAGGGAAAAGGCAGCTGCCTATGAGCCAGGAGGAGGGATTTCATCAGACATCAAATTTCCTAGTGGCTTGATGTTGGTTCTTGATCAGCCTCCAGAGCCATGAGAAATCAGTTTATGTATTTTCTAAGCCACCAAGTCTATGGTACGCTGTTATAAGGTCCCGGATGGACTAAGGCAATGAGCTAATGACCCTGCTCTGACTGGGAGCACCGGATTCAGTCCCTAGATTCAAATTCCCACTCCCTAGGGTCCTCTTGGGAGAAGCGACCTCACCAATCTGTGCTTCATATTCCTCGTATCTTAAAGGGACAGTAATTATACTTAATTTAGTTTGGTTTTAATAAGGATTAAAAGACATAATTTATTTAAATGATTTACATTAGGATTTATCAACCTCCACTCTGCTGACACTTTGAACCAGATAATTCTTTGTTGTATATTATAAGATATTTAGCAGCATCCCTGGCCTACACCGACTAGATACCCTAGCACCCCAAAACCACCTGCACACATTATCAAATGTCCCCTCAGGGTCAAAGTTACTCCCTGTTGAGAACTACTGCATTACACAATGCCTAGCATGAACATTACTAACGATTACTATGATTTTTATTATTGTGTTGTGATTATCAATGTCTTCCTCTAAAGAGTGAAATGTGGATTTCTCTTCATTCTGTGGTATGAAAGAGAGACAAAGGTCAAAGAAATAAAATAATTCTAGTATTACAGACTTGCTGGCTCCAGCTTCCCCATGTGTTAAAGAGACAATGTCGCTGCTTCTTAGACTGAGAATTCTGATCTGAAAAACCCAATTCAAAGACTTGCCTACATTTGAAATGCCCATAAGGGAAAAAGAGAAGATGGTCCTTTTGGCATTTCCTTGCAAGGTCCCAATTGTGACAATTATGTATTCCTAAGTGCCATAGGAATACAAGACAGCAGTGACCAGCTCTGTATATGGGAGTCAGAACTTCCCAGTGAAGAAGATGGCTAATTGGATCTTGAAGGATGAGCAGGAATATGAGTGAGATGACTTGTCCGTAAGTCTGGACCTGATGTGGTTGGATTTTAGCATGCATCATTAAGAAGCAGCCCTGGCTAGTGGGGTATATACTTGCTGGTAATTCATGGCCCTCTAGGATATCAGATCAAGACATTAGTGAGGA
>VMDR010035066.1:0-10938 GCA_007922815.1 Macrotus californicus | reverse complement strand
AAAAAAGAAAGAAATGCTCACGGAGAAAAAACTAAAATAAATATTAACTAATAATTTTTTGAAGCAATTACTCTGGACATCATATAGAGGAATATGCTGTCTATATGATATAACCCATACACAGAAACTGAGCCACTTGTAAATTCAGATGGAATCTTCTCAGATGCAGTTAGAAGTTTGATTTGGAGCTTACAACTAGTTACTTTAATAATGAAATCCTTTTATAGTATTCAAAACCCAGTTAATAAAAGATTGTGCTTTTGAAATAATGCATGTTTAAACTTCACTTTTATTAGCTTAGTGTTAAAGTATTTAACACAGTGGTTATTAATTAGTGCTCATGAAAAGTGTGCCTTATAAACTGTATATAATGCTCAGATCAGAATGTGAAATCAGGTATTGTAAAGGTTTCCTAGGCAGTGTTAAAAAGGACTTTAAACATTTTCTTTGGATTAGCTAAGAACTTCTCAGACTTTGCCTGTGGCACATATGTGAGAGCACATATAATAATTTAGCTAGGTTTATAAATTTCCTTTCCTTTCCTTTGAATAATCTGCATCTGTGCTTATGATTTAACGTCTGTATTCATATGAACTCATCTTATTTCTCTGTTTTTAGGCTCTTATCATCAATGGTGCAAATCTGGCAGCGCAGGATGATCGTGGTTGCACTCCCGTACACCTTGCTTCTACACACGGGCATTCTTTCACTTTACAAATAATGCTCCGGAGTGGAGTGGTGAGGGGTTCCTGTTCATGCGTGAGAATGTGTAATCCTATAAGTGAGAAAACACTTGGTGGTCTGATGATCTTTTCCCGACTTTCTAAATATTCTCCATGACTTTAGGGAAATGATTTTTTTTATCCTCACTTGAGGACATTTTTTTCATCGCATTTTAGAGAGAGAGGAAAGGGGAGAGAGAAGGGGGAGAGAGAGAGATAGAGAGATAGAAAGAGAGAGAGAGAGAGGGGAAGAGAAAGAAACATTGATTGCATTCTTGTATGTGCCTCCACTGGGGATTGAACCTGCAACTTGGGTATGTGCCCTGACCAGGAGCAAACCCAAGACCTTTTCGGTCTATGGGATGACTTTCCAACCAACTGAGCCACAGTGGCAAGGGCTTTAGGGAAGTAATTTGATCTCTATAGCTTTTCCATCTTTAAACATGGGAACAATAATTTAGATAAATCTTAAAAACTAACCCACCCAGTTTAGTAGTGTAAACTGTTTCAGAGGCTATGGGTTCTTCATGCCAGTTCAGAATTTAACTGGGAAGATTCTGAAGCTTCCAAACATATGTTCACCTGGGATTGTAAATCTTTCTGAATTTCTGTGTGTAGCTCTTATTTCATATAATAATTTATAAAGTGATTTATGTCTCCAGAAATTTGATTATGATATTTATTTTAAATATTACTTAGTGGTTGTAAAAAAATAACTTCTTATAAGAAAAGAACTACCTATATTGAAGACATTATGGTAAGAGTTGGTGTTTCTGTAGAGAAAAGTGAAAAATCTTAGTATTTTTTTCATTAACTCTTTCTTTATACTCTTAAAGATATGATTTGATCATTTGAATCCATTCCTTTCATTTTATTGTTCAGCAACCTGTGACCAGTAAAATGAGTAGTAAAGTTTCCTTTTTAAAATTGATTTCAGAGAGAGAGGAAGGGGGTGGGGGGGAAGATAGAGAGAGAGAGACATTGACAGCAATTTGTTGTTCCACTTACTTACGCATTTATTGGTTGATTGTTGTACGTGTCCTTACTGGGGATTGAACCCACAACCTTGACATATCAGGATGGCACTCCAACCAACTGAGCTACCCACCCAGAGCTTTAAAGTTCATATTTAAAAACTACTTTTTAAAACATTTTATTTAGTTATTTTTAGAGAGAGGGGAAGGGAGGGAGAAAGAGAGGGAGAGAAACATCAATGTGTGGTTGTCTCTCACACACCGCCCACTGGGCACCTGGCCTGCAACCCAGGCATGTGCCCTGACTGGGAATCGAAGTGGTGACTTTCGTTCACAGGCTGGCATTCAATCTACTGAGCCACACCAGCCAGGGCTTAAAACCTATTTTTATGTGATTAGTTATGTTCTTTTTAAAAGTATGTTATTAGCTTGTATGTTCAAATCAGTGGTTTCAGTAAAGTTTTCTTTTATATTTAGTGTTTGCCTTATAATTTTAAGAATAGCCACCCATTCTCATTTGCAGAGTTAAGCTGCTAGATTTAGTGTTTCCCCTACAAAATGGAAAAAACTTGGATTTTGTGAATGTTGCTTCTAGGATCCCAGCATAACTGATGTGAGAGAATGGAAACCTGTACATTATGCAGCTTTCCATGGGCGGCTTGGCTGTTTGCAACTTCTAGTTAAATGGGGATGTGGCATAGAAGATGTGGACTACAATGGAAACCTTCCAGGTATTCACAAGAGGAAATATTTTGTTTTTTCATGAATATAAGCTTTAAAAATGTTGGTCATTTTTTAAGAAATTTAATCTGTCATCATTCTAATAGTCCTTCACAAAACTTAAGTAGTAAATATGTTAACATGAACATTTTTTAAATTTTGTATTACTCCTATATTGTGTACCTATCATGTGATTGATTTTTTTTGGAGCTATATCAACAAAAGAGAAATTGGCAAAATTAAAATCGGATTTTTTAATTGTATTTTTTTCCTTTACCATTTAGTCTCCTTACACTCCTCTGCCCTCACAACCACTACACTGTTGTCCAAGTCCATGAGTCCTTTTTCCTTTTTGCTCCATCCCTCTACTCCCTCATCTCCCCCCGACCACTTAGCTGTCACCCTGCTATCTATGAGTCTGTCTTTATTTTCCTTGTTATTCAGTTTGTTCATTAGATTCCACATATGAGTGAAATCATATGGTATTTTTCTCTGACTGGCTTATTTCACTTAACCTAGTGTTCTCCAGGTCCAGCCATACTGTCACAAAGGGTAAAATTTTCTTTTTTAAGGCTGAATAGTATTCCAATGTGTAAATGTCCTACAGTTGTTTTATCCACTGATCTACTGATGGACACTTGGGCTGCTTCCGTACCTTGGAGATTGTAAATAACACTGCGATGAACATTATCCTTTCAAATTAGTGTTTTGGATTCTTTGTATATATTCCCAGAAGTGGGATCTCTGGGTCAAAAGGCAGATCCATTTTTAATTTTTTGAGGAGATTCCATACTGCTTTCCACAGTGGCTGCATCAATCTGCATTCCCACCAACCGTGCAAGTTCCCCTTTCTTCACATCCTCACAAGCACTTGTTGTTTGTTGATTTATTGATGATGGCCATTCTGACACATCTGAGATGGGATCTCATTGTGGTTTTAATTTGCATCTCTCTGATGATTAGTGACATTGCACATCTTTTAATATGTCTCTTGGCCATCTGTGTGTCCTCTTTGGAGAAGTGTCTGTTCGGGTCCTTTGCCCATTTTTTAATTGGGTTGTTTGTACTTTTGGTGTTGAGCTTTGTAAGTATGTTATAAATTTTGGATTTTAACCCTTTATCAGATGTATCGGAGAATATACTCTCTCATTCTGTGGGTTGTTTTTTTATTTTGTTGATGTTTTCCTTTGCTGTGCAAAACCGTTTTAGCTTGATGTAGTCCCATTTGTTTATTTATTTATTTTTGTTTCCCTTGTCTGGGGAGATATATCCAGTAAAATATTGCTATGAGCAATGTCTGAGATTTTGTTATCTATGTTTTCTTCTATGATTTTTATGGTTTTGGGTCTAATATATAAGTATTTAATCCATTTTGAATTTATTCTTGTGTGTGGTGTAAGAAGGTGGTCTAGTTTCATTTTTCTGCATGTAACTGTCCAATTTTCCCAGCACTATTTATTGAATAAACTATCTTTAGCCAATTGTATGTGCACCATGCTGTTTTCATTACTATGGCCTTATAATGTAGTTTGATACTAGGTAGTATGATTCCTCCAACTTTGTTCTTTCTCAGGATTGCTGTTGCTATGCGAGACCTTTTGTGATTCCATATAAATTTTTGAAATATTTGTTCTAGTTCTGTGAAATATGTCATGGGAATCTTGATAGGAATTGTGCTGAGTCTACAGATTGCTTTGGGTAGATGGACATTTTAATGATGTTAATTTTTCCATGAACACATTATGTGCTTCCACTAATTTATATCTTCTTCAATTTCTTTTTTCAGTGCCTTGTAATTTTCTGAGTATTTGTCTTTTACATCCTTGATAGGTTTATTCCTAGGTATTTTATTCTTTTTCAAGTAATTGTGAATGAGATTGGTTTCTTAACTTCCCTTTCTGTTAGTTCACTATTGGCATATAAAAATGCAACTGATTTCTGAATATTAATTTTATATCCTGCTACTTTGCCGAATTCATTTACCAGTTCTAGTAGTTTCTTGGTGTGGACTCTTTGGGGTTCTCTATGTTACAGTATCATGTCATCTGCAAATAAAGACACTTTTACTTTTTCCTTTCCAATTTAGATGCCTCTTATTTCTTCTTCCTGTCTGATTGCTATGGCCTGGACTTGCAGGACTGTGTTCCATAAGAGAGGTGAAAGTGGACATGTCTGTGTTGTTCCCAATCTTAAGGGGAACGCTTGTAGTTTTTGCTCAGAGTGTGATGGTAGCAGTGGGTTTCTCATAAATGGCTTTTATTATATTTAGGTTTGTTCCCTCTATTACTATTTTGCTGAGAGTTTTTATCATAAATGGATGCTGGATTTTATCAAATGCTCGTTCTGCATCTATTGGTATGATCATGTGGTTTTTATCCTTCATTTTGTTTATGTGGTGAATCACATAAATTGATTTGTGAATGTTGTACCAACCTTGCATTCCCGGAGTAAATCTCACTTGACTATAGTGTGTGATCTTTCTGATGCATTGCTGTATTCGGTTTGCTAATATTTTGGTTAGGTTTAGTATCTCTGTTCATCAAGGATATGGACCTATAATTTTCTTTTTTTGTAGTGTTTTCATCTGGTTCTAGAATTAGGATAATGTTGGCCTTGTAAAATGAGTTTGGGAGCCTTCCCTCCTCTTGAATTTTATGAAATAGTTTAAGGAGAGATGTTAGTTCTTCTTGGAATGTTTGGTCGAGTTCACCTGTGAAGCCATCCAGTCCAGGGCTTTTGTTGGGAGACTCTGATCACTGCTTCAATTTCACTTGGTGTAATCTGTCTATTCAGATTCTCTGATTTGTCCCGATTTGGTTTTGGAAGTGTATGTTCCTAGAAATTTCCATTTCTTCCAGGTTGTCCAGTTTGTTGGCATAGAGTCATTTATAATATTTTCTCAACAGTTTTTTTAAAATTTTCTTGGTGTCACTTGTTATTTCTCCCATTTTATTTCTGCTTTTATTTGAGTTCTCTCTCTTTTTTTGTTGATGAGCCTGGTTAAAGGTTTGTCAATCTTGTATATCTTTTCAAAGTACCAGCTCTTGGATTCATTGATCTTTTGTATCTTTTTTTAGATTATTTCATTTATTTCTGCTCTGATCTTTATTATTTCCTTGGTTTTACTCACTTTGGGATTTGTTTTTTTTCAAGTTCCTTTAAGTGTGATATTAGATTGTTTATTTGAGCTTTTTCTTGTTTTTCAAGATAGGCCTGTAATGCTATGAATTTCCCTTTTAGGATTGTTTTCCTTGTGTCCCACAGACCTTGGATTGTTTTGTCCTCATTTTCATTTCTTTCAAGGTATCTTTTGATTTCTTTCTTGATCTCTGTTGTTGATCAATTCATTGTTTAATAACATGTTATTTAACTTCCAGGGCTTTGCATATTTTTTCAGGGTGCATCTTGTGATTGCTTTCCAGTTTCATAGCATTGTGGTCAGAGAAGATGCTTGAAATGATCTCAGTCTTCTTAAATTTATTGAGACTTGTTTTGTGTCCCAACATGTGGTCTATCCTAGAAAATGTTCCATTTGCACTTGAAAAGTATGTATAGTCTGCTGCTTTGGGGTGAAATGCTCTGAAGATATCAATTAAATCCATTTGATCTAGTGTGTCATTTAAGGCCTCTGTCTCCTTGTTGATTTTCTGTCTGGAAGATCTACCCATTGAAGTCAATGGGGCATTAAAATCCCCGAATATGACTGTATTTCTATCAGTCCCTCTTTTTATGTCCATCAAGATTTGCTTTATGTATTTAGTTGCTTCTATGTCCAGTGCATAAATGTTTACTAGGGTTATATTCTCTTGTTGGATTGTTCCCTTTATCATTATGTAGTATCTTATTTTATCTCTTACTACAGCCTTGATTCTAAAGTCTGTTTTGTTGGTTGTAAGTACTGCTGCCCCAGCTTTTTCTTCTTTCCATTTGCATGAAATAATCTTTTTTCTATCACTTTACTTTTAGTCTGTGTGTATCTTTAGATCTGAGATGGGTTTTTTGGAGACAGCACATGTGTGGGTCTTGTTCTCTTATCCATTCATCTGCTCTATGTCTCTCCGTTGGAGCATTTAAGCCATTTACATGTAAGGTGATTATTGATAGATATGTGTGTGGTGCCATTTTAGTGTTAGACTATTTTCCTCTGTTTTTTTCCTTTCTCTTTTTCTTCTTCTTCTTCTTAAAGCAAGCCCTTGAACATTTGTTGCAGACTGGTTTGGTGTTAACAAATTCTTTTAGCTTTTTCTTTTCTGGGAAGCTCCTTGATTTTAAAGGAGATTTCTCCTTTGATTTTAAATAATAGTCTTGCTGGACAAAGTAGCCTTGGTTGTAGGTCCTTGCTTTTCATCACCTTGAATATTTCACACTATTCCCTTCTGGCCTGAAATGTTTCTGTTGAGAAATCAGATGACAGTCTAATTGGTGCTCCCTTGGTAACTAATTGGTAACTACCTGCTTTTCTCTTGTGGCTTTTAGCACTCTCTCCTTGTCTTTAAGCCTTGTCATTTTAATTATGTTGTGTCTCAACATAGGCCTCTTTAGATCCAATTTGTTTGGGACTCTCCGAGCTTCCTGGACTTGTGTGTCATTTTCCTTCACCAGATTAGGGAAGTTTTTGGTCATTACTTCTTCAAATAGGTTCTCAATCCCTTGCTTGCTCTCATCTCCTTCTGGTATTCTCTTGATGTGGATGTTGTTACACTTCATATTGTCCAAAATATTTCTTAAGCTCTCTTCATTTTTAAATTTTTAAATTTTTCTTTTTTAATATATGTTATTGATTATGCTATTACAGTTGTCCCATTTTCTCCTCTTTATTCCCCTCCACCCTGCACACCCCCTCCTACCCAAATTCCCATCCTCCGACCTTAGTTCATATCCATGGGTCCATAAGTTCTTTGGTTTCTATATTTCCTATACTATTCTTAACCTCCCCTTTTCTATTTTGTACCATTTTTTAAAATTCTTTTTTCTTTTTGCTGCTCTGCCTGGGTGTTTTTTTCCTATCTTGTCTTCTAAATCACTGATTTGATCCTCTGCTTTATCTAACCTACTATTTATTTTTTCCAGTATATTATTTATTTCAGATATTAGATTCTTTATTTCTGTCTGGTCCTTTTTTATGGTTTCTATGTCTTTTTTCATGCTGTTGAGTATCCTTATAATCATTAGTCTAAACTCTCTATCTGATCAATTCCTTGCCTCCATTTCATCTAGTTTTTCTTCTGGAGAGTTCTCGTGTTCTTTCATTTGAGGTCTGTTCCTTTGCCATCCCATTTAGCTGCTTCTGTGAATTCCACCTGCCTCTCTGTCCCCTGCCCCCAACCTTAGTTAAACTAATTCTTGATATAGCCTCAAGCTGTAATCAGCAGCCCAGCTTAAGCACCACAGGGTGGAACAGAGTAATTCCTGTAGGCGGGGCTATTGCTTCCCCTTACAATGGTGCCACTTGGAGGGGAATGCTCTGCCTGAGAAAGGTGACTCCTTCAGTATGGAGAATGACTCAGCACAAGTATCCTGGCTGCTGTTCCTTCATTTCTTTCCCCAGACTACCAACTCCAGACTCTCCTCAAGCATCTTTAGTCTGCTTTGCCCTCCCTCTGCTTGAGCTCAGGGTAAGTGACTGCAAACAAAATTTTGTGCATTGTCCCTTTAGGGGTCTCTTCCTGGCAGACAGAAACCCTGCTTCTTTTCACAGTTGGATTACCTGGTTTCCTTTCCGGCTCTGGTGCTGTAGGATGGGGAGCCCAGCTTGGGGTTTAGATTCCACACTTCTCAGGGGAAACCACCCTGCCTCCCCCTGCCTCTGAAATATCCCTCCAGAACTTCACTTGCCGCCTGTGGGAGCCCAGCCAGCCCTCTCTCACCTCCTCTGTACTCCCTACCAGTCTCGTTTTGGTGAAGTGGTATCTTCTGTCTGTCCTTGGTTATAAGTCTTCTCCCTAGCTAGTGTTCAGTTGGTTATTCAGGATGAATTCTCTACATTTAGTTGTGATTCCAGATTGGTCCTGGGAGGAGGTTACAGTAGCTTCCACTTATTCCTCTGCCATCTTGGGTCTCTGGATCTTTTTTTCCAGCCAGCTGTTTCCTTCATCTACTGTCTAGTGTTATTATTTTTTAACTTCATACATCTCTACCCGAGAAACTACTTAAAAAAATAGTATAAATAGTGGGCGTTAGTGTATTTGAGTTAATTTGCCAACTGCAGTTGACTAGCCTGCAATCAACTGGCCCGTTGAAATCCATACTCTAAACACCCTATGTTCTTCTAAGAGAGGCTATAGAAATTGGTAAGAGGGAAAGGTCACAGTGAGATTGGAGTGAGGGTTACTAAAAATGATAGTTGAATTATTAATTAAATAAGTATTGTCAATGGGATTGTTTTCTTAATTTCTCTTTCTGATAGTTTGTTATTAGTGTAATAAAGTCTTTTTTTTTTAAAAGATTTTATTTTATTTTTAGAGAGTAGGAAAGGAAGGAAGAAAGAGAGGGAGAGAAACATCAGTGTGCAAGAGATACATTGATCAGTTGCTTCTCACATGCCCCCAACTGGAGACCTGGCCCGCAACCCAGGCATGTGCCCTGACTGGGAATCGAACTGGTGACCTTTTGGTTCACAGGCTGGCACTCAATCCACTGAGCCACAGCAGCCAGGTCAGGAGTTCAGTTCCTGACATGTGAAGTTCGAAATACCTCTGAGATGTAAGTGTATGTGATGAGTGAGCAGTTAGAGGAGTTTGGAGTTTGGAGTTTCAAGGAGGAGATTTTAGTAGAAGGCTCAGCTGAGGAAGTGTAGAGTGGTAAGTGCCAGCAACTGTCTGTCTTGTTTCTCTTGACTTATTGGTATATTGATTGCTCACTTGGGCACTAGCCTACTTCTCAGAGGCAAGATTTGTATACTGGTTAGGGTATTTCCCAAATGGTCACTGCTCAAGACCTTAAAGGCTCTCTTGTTTTTGTAATCATTGTCTCTAATCTTGGAAGACCCGGAACCATTTTGAATTGTGTCTCTCCCTCAATCTGATTCAGTATATTTTCTTTCAGGGATTCCTTAACATTTCTTGTCTGTTCATGGTGTTCTTGTTTGTCTAGTCATTTATGGCTTTAAAAAATATCTTTTTTAAAGATTTTATTTATTTATTTTTAGCGGAGAAGAGAAGGAGAAAGAGAGGGAGAGAAATATCAATGTGCGGTTCCTCCCCTACTGGAGACCTGGCCCGCAACCCAGGCATGTGCCCTAGACTAGGAATCGAACCGGTGACCCTTTGGTTCGCAGGCCCATGCTCAATCCATTGAGCTATGCCAGCCAGGGTAAAATATCTTTTTTTTGAGATTTCCAAATAATTCTGTAATTGGGAACTACTTTAAGATATACAAACGCATTACATTGCCACCAGAAACAGGAAACTGAATCTCAAAGGCAGTTTTATAACTTTATTCGACAATCAGCGGTTAGTTCTCATCCGTATTAACTGTTAGTGGATTTTTGAAAGTGGTAACAGGTACGTAGGTTACCAATGTTCAGAGCTTATTTGGTGAATCTTCATCCTCATTATGTTTTCTGGACAACTGCACCAGATACAGTATGGGACATTCCTTATTCCTTTGGCCCAATTGGCTTTGTTGAGCCTGGTGTCAGTGCGCACATCTGAGTTCCCATCTCCTTCATGGCAAATTTCTGGATCTCTAAATGCCCGAGGGGCACGCTTCTTGAAGCCCAGCCCATGGATGTGCTTGTGGATGTTGATGGCGTACTCTCTGGTCACTACCTCGTTGATGGCAGAACGGCCCTTCCTCTCACCACCCTTCTTTGCGGGAGCCGTTATGCCGGGCCCCAAAATTATCTTAATGTTTTCAAGGATTTAGAGTAGAAATGATAAGGTAGTGTGTGTGCTTAGTCACTAATTTTGGTCCAGCTGTCCTGTTTGTAATAGCAATAATGCTTATGGAAAAGTGACAAAATACATAGTGATAAAAATAACGTCATTCATATTTGCACAGTGACTCTTTTAGTTTACTCCTTTCCCTTTTTTTGAAAAAATATTAAAATTTATCTGTCTATCATCTATCTATCTTACATTGCAAGCATTTTCTCATGTAAGGATAAGCTGTATAATTGGGATTTCACTTTCTAAGAAAATCTTCTGGGGCCAGCTGTTTGGTGACCCTCATCTGGCCTTTCCACACTCATAGTAAGTACTGCTTTGTCGTGACTAGAAGGCTGATAAGGGTGTGTGGACTGGAAAAAGTCTGTTATCCCTGCTCAGAGTCTGTCCCTGTTATATAGGGTAGGATAGTCTTCTCCCTATGAGGATTAGAGCCAATGTGTTGTTTCTTTTTTTATGATTACTGCCAATTTAAAAATGAAATTCTTTTTATTTCTCTCACGTATAGTTCACTTAGCAGCCATGGAAGGCCACCTTCACTGTTTTAAGTTTCTACTCAGTAGAATGAGCAGTGCAACACAAGCTTTAAAAGCATTCAATGATAATGGAGAAAATGTACTGGATCTGGCCCAGAGG
>VMDR010035065.1:0-10879 GCA_007922815.1 Macrotus californicus | reverse complement strand
CCTTTGCCCATTTTGCAATTTTTTAAATATTTTTCTTACTGGTTTATATGGGGTTATTGTAAATTAAAGAAATCAGTTTTATCATATGTTGGCCGTATTCTCTCTTCAGTGTCATGGTAAGAGTTATTTTAAAAACCCGATGAGCTGGATAAGAACAGAGTACTATTGTTTTTATAGCCCCAAGATTCTTTGCAGCCAGTTTCTAGGCTTGTGTAATCTGAGGCAAATACATATGGATTATAGCTCATCTGAAACAGAAATGATTGGGATTAAATGTAAATATTAGAAGACATGGGTTGACATGAATTTTCTAACTTAATCTGTTAAATAATTTTAAAATTACAAGTACAGCTTCTGGGTTAAAAAATATACAAATTATACAAAATACTATATTAGACCAAGTTGACTTTTTTTTTTTACTCTAAATTATTTGCAATGTAACAGAATATATAATAGACTTGGCTCTTGCTCAGCTGCCTAGGTTCAAATCCTGCCTCTGTCATTTATGTACATGACCTGGGACAAATTACTTGGTCTCTCTATGCCTTAGTTTCCTCTTAAATGAGTTCTGGCTCATAAGTTGATTGTAAAGATGAGATGAGTTAGTCTGTAAAAAATGGTTAGAACAGTGCCTGGCACAGTATGGGTATGGTGCTGCTGTTGTTTGGGGGCACTTGGTGAGGAAAGAGTCAACCAAAGTGACAAGAACCTACCCTGACCTCCTCTTGTGAGAAAAAAGTACACCCAGGTAGCATCAAACAGAATTAACAGCCTCTACTGACACCTTCAACCCAGAGGTAGACACTGCTGCAACCTAAGAAATGGGCAGAGGGGGAGCAGGTTATGGGCCATTTCCAGATGCCCACTACTTGCGAAGCCCATACAGCCTGTGGGAAATTGCAGCACTGGAATACTTGCTTTGTTTCGTTTGTGTGATCTCGTGCATGTTGATGCCTGCTGTGGCTCTATCACCCTTTGTGTCTAGATTTCTACATTGATCTACTGCCTTTTGATTGTTTTTCTTCTTTGCATTTTATACCTGAATTTTTCCTCTGGTTTCCACCTGAATTCTTCCTAACTGCTACTTTGTTAACCCTGGAGCGTAGGCTAATAAATATAGACCTCTCTTAAGGATGAGGCAGGAGAAAAATCATAGTGCCTATAGATCGTAATACCAGTTCACTGAAGGTTTGGAGGAGTTGCCATTCTTCAAAATATATTCACAGAAAAAAAGGTTTAGATTTGTGTTTCTAGATTCAAGGGACTATATTCTATGAAACTTAAAGCCACCAGTGGAAGGGGAATGATCTGAGATGAGGACAGTCTGATGCTGCCCCATGTGCCCTCCCCTCCACTGTGGCATGGCCCACCCTCTTCTTGGTATCTAGAGTGTATTGTTCTAGAAGTGTCTTGGTATGCTCTTCTTCAGTATAACAAACTATCGTTTTAATGGCAGTTGTCTCCTAATCTGTTGGCCTTACCATGCCTGAATAATAACCTATATTTTAAAACAGTAAGATGAACTTGAGAGAGAAGATTGGTTGTCCCTTCTGGATTGCCTTTTTCCTCAAAGAGGCGATTTTGTGTTTTGGTTAAGGATGTATGTAGTAGGCTTTAGACACAGACCAGCGACATTCACACTCTGCTGGGTAACCTTGGACAAGTTATTTAACCTCCATAGGCCCCAGTTTCTTTCTAAAATAGGAGTAATAGTACTTGATACTATTTAGAAGTTTAGTTAATAGTACTCTTCAGGAGTTTGTGAGAGTAAATTGGGTATTATAAAGTATACTTAATGTAATGCCTAGCATATAAGCAGCTCAACAAATGTTAACTATTTTTACTGTTACTCTTAAAATTTGCCGGCTTTTACACTACTCTTTTCCAAAGTACTGATCTCTTAGGGCCCTCTTGTCTTCTCTCACTGTGTATCATCTCTAGCTGAATTCATCTTCTCCATGTTTCCATGCCTACACAGTACCATATGGGTTTGCCACCATAGCTGTTTTCTACAAACTCAGATCTCTGCATTCAAACTCAGCCACTCTTCTGATCTCCAGATACTTTAGGTCTAAGTCATTCACGTTTGAGTATTTCACAGGCACCTCTAACTCACCAGCTTCCTTTTAGATCTGCTGCTGCACCATTATTTTATATTTCAGTTAAGAGTACCACCTAGTTGTTGAACCAGAAATCTAGGAGTCATCTTGGCCCATCCATTGCCATCCACTTTTAATCATAAATGGATATTGAACCATGTGTGTATGGGGGCGGGGAGGGTAGAGGGAGGAGAGTTCACAACTAAAGGATGTCTATTACTTTTGGGGAGAGGGAGAAAGTATCAGAGGTAGGATAAAGAAAGTTATTTTGCATTTTATATCTTTTGTATTGTTTGAATTTTTAACTTAAAAATAATAGCGTAAAAATAAAAATCTGTGAAGTTAAACAGTTGAACTTAGTTTCCTTTTGTAAGTAGAAAAACAGTTAATTTTTCCTTAAATATTTCCAGAGAAAAGTTATTGGCAGAAAAATACTATAACTCTAGTGCCTGACATATAGTAAGTAGGTGCTTGATAAATATTTGATTAGTGATACAGGAACAAATGAGGACTGCCATTTAAGTTTTCATTTGTCTAGCCAACTGATTTTTTCCTGTGGAATGCTTTTAGCCCTGAGTCATTGACATCTAGAAGACTGAGCGGATGCTTTGTGAGAAACCAGCATCAGGATCTGGCCAGGAGTTATTATAGACTGCACAAATTGCTTTTCTGAAAGGGTGTACAGCCATGAGAGTGGCTTTCCTCCTGGGAAGGAGAAGGAGAAGGAGAGCATCCAGCGGGTGCATCAGGGTGAGGGTGAAGAGTATCTAGAGTTCCGACGGCTGTGTTACTTAGCCTGATGTAGGTGTTTAGCTGTGGGCCTATGGCACTGACAGAGGTGTGCCCGTAGCCAAAGGAAACCACTCAGTAAGATGCCATTTGTGGAAGAGCCAGCATTATTTAGATATCTGGCTTTGCTGGTTTCTTTTCTGACATTGAGGCCCCAACAGAAATCTTTTAATAAGGAAATTGTGTTATTGGAAAACTGCAGTTCAGTAAGATAAACATGTTCATCTAGACATAATCTCCAAATATGACCAAGTGCTGTAATTATTTTGGTTTTATATAGTGTCAGTGGCTGGTTAAAATTTTAATGTATTAACTTTGATGCAGTTTTTTTGAAGTTAATTCATTTCACTCTTAGCCTATCGAGTTCTTAGATTGTATCATGAAAAAAAATTAATTTTCATTTTTGGTTGTTTGTTGTTGGTTTGCTTTTTGAATCTATCACTTTCCTAAAATGAGAAATAAATAATGAAGACAACTCCTGAACTACTTATTTTTTGTGAATTTTTTCAGTGTGTGATTCCTTATACTCTACAACAGGTTTCCGAACCTCTGCACTACAGACAGTTTGAGCTGGATGACTCTGCGGGGCTTGTCCTGTGCACTGTAGGGTGTTGATTAACGTCTGTGACCTCGGCCTACTAGCTGCCAGTAACACTGTTCCCCTCCTCAGTTATAGCCACCGAAGATGTCTTCAGACATTACCAAATGTCTGAGTTCAGGGATAAGGACAAAAATCTTTGATTGAGAACTACTGCTCTGTAGGACCACACTGGTTTTTTGTTGATTTTTTCTTTAGAACTGGCTTGCTTAATGCTATTTTTAAAACATGGCTCTAGGGGTAGGGGGTTCAGTGGAGGTGGAAGAGGGTATGGGGGGGATAAATGGTAATGGAAAAAAAATGCAATAGAAATAAAAGATAAAAAATAAAAATACAGATACTGTGATACCAACCAGGGGATGGTGGGGAGGGCATGGCTCCAAAAATCACATAAATTGAGAATTACTTAATTTCACAAACTTTACATTAGTACGTGGAAGGTCAATATGCATGATTGACATTGGCAGGTAATAGCCATTTATTAGTACTTCCACTAAGCCTACTAACTTGCAATCTTGTTACTTTTATATTTTTTGCCCTCAGTTGGAGTATTGAGCGGCCTGAGCATTGTTGCAGAAAGTTTGCAAATCCAAATATTTGCCCAATGTTATCTGAATATTTTTTTATAAATACATAAAACAGCATGTGCACATGTTACAGTAACTGATGCTTTTGTGACTCACGCACAAATTCATTTAAAGATGTTACTAAATTAACATTTGCTTTTTGCCATATTCTCTTCAGCAGATATTCAAAGTACCACTACCATTATATGGAAGTTTTTAAAGACTTGAGTATTCTAAAGTTTAATAAGCTTATCTTTTTCCCAGATTAAAGTAGTAAGTTTACTTTTCTATCTTTTATACCAGACTAGGAAAACCTAATGTCTGATTTTTTTTAAATTTTGTAATAGACTTTAAAAATTATACATAAAAAGAGAGAATAATACAGTGAAGGCTCCAGGTGCCCTCACCCAGCTTTAGAAACTGTTACAATTTTGCCAAAAGGTTTATCTATTCTTCTCTGACCCTCACCTCTTTTCTTGGAGCATTTTAAAGCAAATCCCAGACATTACCTAATTTCACCTGTAAATACTTCATTTCTAACAGTTAAATACCCTTTCTTAAACACACAACTCCATTACCTCATAAAATGGATAGCAATTCCCTAATATCATCTGATACCTTGGCTGTGTTTGGATTTCCTCAAGTATCTCAGAAAATTTCTTCCTAGAATTGTTCAAAGCAGCATCCAAACAAAATTAATATGTCACATTTGGGTGATAGTCCCTTTAGTCTTTAACAGTTTTCTCTGCCTTCTCCAATTTTATTATATCATTTATTTGTTGAAGAAACTGGGTAATTTGATATTTAGAATTTCCATATTCTGAATTTGGCTGATTGCATAGGATGATATGGCATTGGATTTAGCACAGAATTCTGTATTTTAACATACCAGTTTTTTTTATCTTGTCTTTCAGAGAACATCATGAGTTTTGTTTTACTACCTGAAGAAGTTTAAGAACCCCATAGCATTCTTATGTTGTACTTAACAAAGCTTAGACCAAGGGAGGATTTTCCTGAAACATAGTGGCCTACCTGGAAAGTATCAGATCACTCAGTATTTTCCTTGGTACTATTGAAAGCCAGGTATACCATAGTCTCACTGGAAGAATCATAGAATGAAACTTTTTAGCAAGGACAAGAAACTTTGTTTTCTCCCCTGTGCCTAGATATTGCCTGGCACAAAGAAGATTCAGTGATAGTTCGTTATTGAATGGGCCACCCAGTTCTTCCATGTTTGGCCTATTCTTCCCTCCCTGAGCTAGAAGGTTACAACTTATTCTATCTGTAAGGGTTTAAAGCAGTTTAGAAGAGAGAGCCTAATCATAAAAGCATTTACCCATCACTTCCATTTCTATACCAGTTAATCTTCCTTCTTAAATGCAAGCCAGCAATAAAGGTATTGGCACTTTGGCAGGATGTGCCATAAATCGTGCAGAAAACAAACAGTGCGTTAGAGTGGTTCAGACCTCATGTATCCCTTAGTATGGAGTCTGTTGTCTTCACTGGGGCCAAGGACAGGAAGTCTAGGACTTAAATGAGTCATTTTCTTGAAATGCTTGTTCAGCAAAAGTGTTGGGGTTTCCTGTGTGTTTTTGTTTATTTTTCTTACAAAAAATGTTTTGATTCTCAGAACAGCGTTAGCACGACCAAAAACTCTTGGTTGTCATTCATTTAGCAAACTTCTTTCTGGTACTATGATGGGTGTTTTCTGTCAGCCAAAATTTACAGGAATCGTTAACCACAAGGATTTCCTGAGGAGAAGCTCCCACATGCTGTGTCTAAGGTTCTTCGTATTTCTTTTGGCAGCAGTAACATTGTCCAATACTACAAAATTATACTTTGAGTTCAGTACTAATGATTTCTCTTCAAGAAAACAACTTAACTGAAACATCTGTGGTTCTATTTTGCTTGAACCAAGGGAAAAATTATAACACAGAAAATTACCTATCACCACCTATTCCTCCTTACCCTCCACAAAAAAGTCCCTTTCTAAAGCTTCCATCAACCTATAATAATGCTCACTATATGAAACAAATTTCTGCATATTAGTTTATATGCGTAATAGCAGAAAACCTTCAAATACAGTCATTAGGGCTGTTGCAACAGGGAGCCTCACCTTGCTCTAAAGTAAAAATAAAAATAAATTATTTGATACTGGGTGATTAGGTTTTAATACTAAAACATTATCTGCCTTTTTCACTCTTACACTCCTGTATGTGTACAGAGTATGAAAAATTCATCAATATGGTTTCATATTCCACATTAAAATTAACCTTCTCAAAACTATCATTGGTGTGTTATGGCTATTCTTTGATAATACGATTATCAGAAAAGACTATTAAAATACTAACTTTCAAACTGTCTCTTCAAGGCTTGATTTTCTTCCAAGACAATAAACTGCAACAGATTGAATGCAGAAGCAAATGTAAGAATCCAGCCATCTCCTAGTAAGCCAGACAGTAAAGAGATTTGCAAAAATGTAAAACAATCTACTCTTATCAATTCTTTTTTTTAATTGTGGGAAAAAAGCATTTTTCATTAAAATTGTTTACATTAATATAGGGGTTGGCAAAAGTAGGTTTACAGTTTTTTTCTTGTATTATCATTTATTGATCATTGTACTATTTTCCATATGAACAACTGTAAACCTACTTTTCCCCACCCCTGTATCTGGGTTTACTGTTATTGTAAATAAGTAACTATTTTTAGTTTTGTGTTTGAGTTTTTAATATGATGAATATCAATAGCCACATGAACAAAAGGTCTTTGGGCTGTCAGTAGTTTACAAGACCGTAAAGAGGCCTGGAGACCAAAAACTTAAGAACCACTGGCCGTGATGTGGTTTTCTGAGATCCATCAAGTAATACACAGGTTATTTAGTCATTTCAGGGGAAAAGTGATAGTCATTTTATTCCCCAAACGTATTTTAAAAATAATATAAAATGATAATTTTCCTAAAAATCCTTTTGTATTATTAAAAGGTGCTCATATGCTACAAGGTCTATCTTGGTCAGTTCATTTTGGCCAATGTTCAGTTTATAAACCAAGGGTTGTTTGTCTTTCCTTTGTGTTGTCATTGTTTAAATTCTGAATTTTCTCTGGCTCAAAAGCATAAAAGTAGAAGTAAAACAGTAAAATGCTACAACTCAGAATACCATCATAAATATAATGAGCAGAGCTTTGGTGTCCATATAGTCCAAGTTTAAATGTTAGGAAATGATAGGATTCGCATTAAAGATGAAAAGATGAAAGTGCTAGTACGAAACACGGGGATGACTGGAATGGCATTTTATTGGGCCTGCAGGACCTCCATTCCTAGTCCACAAGGTTGTACACTCTGAAACTTACATTAAAGCCATGAAACAAAGCACGGGGATGGTCCTTGGCAAACCAGAATTTTCCAGAACTGTAAAACAGCGCTCTCTAGGGTGAAAGGGGTGAAGTCTGTCACTAAAGATGAGGAAGGAACCACAACTACTAAGGCATGATTCTCACTTGTAGAGCACAAATGGATACGCCATGCCTTTGACAAGAAGCCTGTGAAACCAGCTGGAAGTTTAAAAGTTTTACATTTGGAAAAACAGCAGAATAAAATGCTGGTAGAATTACTGTATGAAATGACATCATCAAACATCATCACTAGCATACAGAATAAACAGTTATGCTATTTTTGTGAAATAGGCAATAGCAAATGTACCAGAGTATGGTGCCTCAAACTGAGTATATGTGCTTAGTTGATGTGCAGAACATACAGTGTGGGGCAAAAGTAGGTTTATAGTTGTGAGTACAAGAAACACAAGTATATTCTTGTATTATTATTTATTAATTATTGTATTATTTATTTGCGTTACAGCTATAACCTAATTTGCCCACCTCTGTCTATGGAGAACAAAGTATTCATTGTTTCTCTTGTGTTTAGTCATCCCCATCCTCCCTCCCCCAAAAATCTATGTTACAGATACTCCATTTGGTTATTTTGTGAGCTGTGACATAAACTGGTAGAGGAGGGGACACTGGGGCTCGTGCTGACACAGCATTACAGTTTGAACAGGAAGAAATTTGGTCCCACTCCCACTCCCCAAACCTCTTCCCAGAGAATAGTTAGGACGCAGAGGGTGCGTCTTCAGTTCAACTGAGTCTTTAATTAGAACGGGAGTCAAACTAAGACTGTTGGGTCAGATTTGTCCCCTCTTCTGTGCCTGTGTTTATGTGACTGGTGAACAAGGAATGGTTTTTTCGTTTTTAAGTGGATAGGTAAAATATCAAAAGAATGATATTTTGTGACACCTGAAAATGATAAGAAAAAATATTTTTATAAAGTTTTATTGGAACATAACCACACTCATTGGCTTATGATCATCTGTGGCTACTTTCACACTGTAGCAGCAGAGTTGAGATGCAGACCATATGGCCTGCAAAGCCTAAAATATTTACTATCTGGCCTGTCATAAAAAAAGCATAACTCCACTTTGATCCATCTTATTTATTGTTCTTCCCCATGGGAGTGCATCTGAAGAAAATATTCTACTGCCTTAAAAACAAGTTTGTTTTTTTTAATGTAAACTTTTCAAAAGGTCAGCCCAAATGAACAACATTCTTGTTCTTTTGCCACTCTGGTGGTTCACAGTTCAGTTTGAAAATACAGATTGAGTATAACTCAAGGCAATATTTGAAGATCCATTACAGGTAATATAAAGATTAACCATTTGTGCCACCAGAGATTTTAAATCTGATACAGGTATCTTCTTATATATAATTTTTTGCATATTTTTCTCAAAAGAGAGATTGAACATAGTTGGAAAGGAAGGCGTATGACTCCTCTTGTTGCCTCAAAATGAAAGTCAGCAAAATGCTACCAGTCCAGCAAATTCTCACTCTTTCTCATTTTTCCGAACTCAAGGATATATTTCCTAAAAGTGTTGGTCTAATTTGGGTGTTGTTCCTCTGTTTCCATTCCTGTAAGTTTTCTTTGCACCCAACTCTAAGAAAGCTTCTTTAGTGTCTTCCTCTGTAGCCACAGGGGACTCTAATTTTAGCTAGTATGGTGTATTTCAGAGTGTCGGCTTTGGGGTTAGGTCTATCCTGAGTTCTTTAGCTGAGTGAATCTGCTTCCTCAACTATGAAATGGGAATAACAATAGTGATGATAATGACGATGATGATACCTTTTATAGTTTGTTGTGAACCTTAACTGAGATGATGCATGTAAATTGCTTAGTTAATGCTAAGTTTAAGCTTAGTTAAGTAGTACTATGGCAGCTGTGTTGCTCTCTGTTTTGGTGGTGGTGGTTATTTTAAATAGTAAATATTTGGTTGAGTGGAATCAAGGTTTATTTTTAAACATGTCACCAACATTGTACTTTAGAGAAGGCTAAAAATTAAAATGAAAGCTTGTGGTTTATCCAAAAAGAGTTGTCTCGTAGATTTTCGTCCAGTAGCAATGGTGATATTTCTGTTTGGTGGGATTGGGGTGGTTTTTTTTTTTATTTTTTCCAAAACCTGCTCTCTCTTCACGTAGCTTATGTAAAGTATAAATTGAGGGCTTACTGTGTGTCAGGGACTGTTCTACAGGCTTTATATTTGTGAACTAGGTATTATTATCCCTATCTTTAGTTGAAACAGCTGAAGATGGAAGGATTATAAATTTCCATAGTTACCCAGCTAGTAAGAGGCGGAGTTGGAATTTGAATCTGTAGTCTGGCCCCAGAGTTTGTCTTTAACCACTAGTTCTAATGCTTTTATTAGACGCACTGACTCTCATTTGCCATGTGCTTACATAAGCTTATCTCAGGTGACTTTCCTGGAGGTTTTTCTTACAGTGCTGGGCACTTATATGTGTCATCTGTAATACAATAATGTATCATTGTGCTTGCCTGAGTCGATGAATATGATGTTACGGTAAAATTATTATTAATACAGTATAATCATTGCCTAATTCTTCTCGGCTTCAATTAATACTGTTTTTCACTGTAGGTTCTCTTAGGAGCTATAGATAGCCAGGATTGGCTATTTTGAAGAAATCTATTCTAATACTACAAAAATTGGGGCAAAGTAATTTCTTAACAGATCTATTTATATTCCTAAATTAATTTTTCCTTGGTGGTACTCACTCAGAAATATTGGTGTCTTATTTAGAGTTTTCCCCTTTTTTGGGTCCCTCTGGTAAACTATTAGTTGATATTTTAGCATTGTGATATAATTCAATTCTTTATAGATTAAACCTTGAAGAGTCTGGGCATAATTGTGAAGTTTGTAAATAATTCAGTCATGATTGTGAAGTTTGGTTTTGAATTTGGCCTCTAAAACTTGAAATAGTACTGATGTTAAAATTTGTTTTATTTTATGCCTCTTTCAGAATTCTCCACTTTACCAGTACTTACAGGATCTGGGACACACGGACTTTGAAATATGTTCTTCTCGGTCACCAAAACCAGAAAAGTGCTCAGTGACAGAGGGACAACAGAAGCCTCCTCTAAGAGCCCTGCCAAAAGTAAGAAAGCTCACTCTCTGTGGCATGGTCTTTTGTTCTTCCCCTACAAACCTCCTCCACAGCCTCTCCAACAGCGGTGGGACTTCACTTTTTATTCATCAGTAGCACAAAACTGCCTGTTTAAATAAACGTGAGTCCTTGCTGTTTTGGACCGTTTCATATAATAAATGGAAGTGATTGTGGTTGAAGATCAAAATATATTATTTAAATATTGAAGTTATCTGGAGAGGACCAGAAAAATATACTCAAACATTAATGAGAACCCAACTTCTGGGACTCGTATATTTAACTGGAATAACTTTTTCTTTAAATATATTTCTTAAAAGAGCACAAATTAT
>VMDR010035064.1:0-10878 GCA_007922815.1 Macrotus californicus | reverse complement strand
TTGTTCTCATTTGATACTCTATTTTTAATTTTATTTTATGGGTGTGAAGATAAAGCTTTCTATAAGAATGATTAAGAAGTAGAATAAAAGGTAATTTAGATGCACAGACACAAAAGATTTTTTTGTGTGTAGGAAATTAAAAAATTTATAGAAATTCATTAGCTTATTTTATCTGATTTATGGCAATATATTTGACCCACCAAATTTATGTCAGCAAAAAAACACCTGAACAATCCATTTTGATAGAACTTTCAAATAGTTCATCCATAGTTCATTTTAACTATTAAGAAAGGGAAACATATGTGATTCAGAGAAATCCTACTTTGGGTGAACTGGATTTTAATCCTTATTCTGATTATGTCTGCATGCATCTAAGCAAGTTACTTAATCATCTTGGATCTCAGTTTCCTTACCGAGAAGATGGAAGAAGTGGCTTTTATAATCTCTCTTGTATAAAAGACTATGCTTTATCCAAATATCAAATACATTGCTTTTAATGAAGACAAGGTAAATTGTGATTTTTTTCACCTTAGCTTGTTGATACTAGTGCCAAAATTTCATCTTGAGTAGCAAGACCCAAATTCAAAAGACTAAAAGAAACCTTACTATTATGTCTTCTCAGGTCAATCAACGTAAATTTGTTGAGTTTCTTTTGCTGCAGTGGTACCACAAAAGATGCAAAGAAACAGAAAATATACTTCTCCTAAAAAATTTGAAATGTTCCCATATATATAAGGCCAAGAAAAGCATTTGAGAACAGGAATACTATTTTAGTGTTTGGAAGTGATTTTGATAATATACATTCTTTTTCCTTGCAAAGGTAGTAAGAACTTGGAAAGGACTAGAAATTGAAATTCAATACCACTGTCTTTAAAGACTGATACTGGCATATTCATTTGCTATTTTTTAATTTCCAGCACAGCAGTCTAAATATTTTGAACTGATTTATACCAAAAAATGGTCATTATCTAACAGAAAAAATCACAAAGGTTAAAGGGTACAGTTAGACCTCATATATGATTAAACTGAGATTTCAAACACTGTGCTCCCAAACTCTCAGTCACTCTCTCTGTCTCTGTCTTCTCTCCACGTGTCAATTGTATTCTTTGATATTAGTCACTTCAACGTGGTTATTAGGAGATGGGTCCCAAGTCCACTTTTCTTAGAGCTGCTATAAAGACTGTGAATGACCTTCTTTCTTGTACCAAGTTAAAAACAAAAAAAATAAGACAAACACACCAACTCATAAAAAACCAAGAAATGAACAAATTGGCCAGGCAAAGGAGGATAATAATATGATTAGCCTGGTGTTGGTCAGATGTTTACACCTGGCTACTTCATGTTGGTCAGATGACAATTGGCTTTGCAAGAAGAAGCTGAGTTCAACTTGACCTACAAGGTTGAGCAGGAGGCAAGGAAGGGGCTGGTACTAGAAAAGAAGGAGTACTGTCCTGGGCAACTGGAAAAAAGCTACCAAGGGAAATAGATAATGAGCTTATTCAGAGAACCAAATGATCATCCCCAGCTCCAGAACAAGGAAGGCATTGTCAAATAGCTGCTGACTGGATGTGATCCAGCTGGGTGACAACACAAGTTGAGGAAGGACGAGAACACCAGTTTGGAGGAGCACAGGTGCAAAATGTGCTTGGGAGCAGTGAGAGGGTCCGTTTGGTGAGAACACTATACAGATCCAATCAAGCAAGGTCACTTCCTCTGAAAATGCTATTATTTGTATTCCCTCTTTAATTTTCCACTTTATCACACATTTCCAATCTCTCTGTCTTCAGAGGTTTCTATGTGGTTGCTCTTTTCCTTTGTCATAAATGATACGACACCCGCAAAAACCATGTATGTACACTTGTTTCCTGAAGATACCAGGATTAGTATAACCTGGGAAGACACAATTGAACTAACATAAAGGATTTTTGGCCATTGTGTTAAAAAAAAGACAAAAACAAAAACAAAAACAGTACTCAACTTTAGTTTCCTGAGTCACTTTTAGCAAAAGGACAGAGCCGGAGTCAAAAGTTTACCTCATTGGTAAATGGACTTAAAATGATTGCAGGCATCAGGCAGGCACTAGGCAGCCGTGGTCTGCTGGTAATTCTAATGAAACACAAAGAACTTAGACTTGATAAAATAAATACAACATTTCACTCTCCATTGAGAAAAGTTATTTCCACAGAAATAATAACTTTTTCTCTCCTAGATACCAAGGGAGCTTAAATGTTAGGTGAAAATTTGCATGCTTGGTTTAGTTTAAAATATACATTTTAAACCAAGTCATTTTTATGGCTATTTTGTTTTTGATCCCATTTAATATTTTTTAAGAACTTTGGCTTGTGTTTTAAATCATGTAAAAAATTATGGCACTGAGATAGGAGTAGAACAGCAACAATAATACAGCCCCAATTAATTACCTTTAATATGAACTGTTTCTTGAGATAAAAATTATTTTCTCAACCCAAAATAAATTTCTTTTTAGTATTAACCTAAAAATAAAAGGCCAAAGTGATAGGCAACAAGCATTTATCTGAGATCCAAAAAATAGCTATTTTGGAAACATAGATTCAGGCAGAGACCCAAATAGTGTTCCAAAGAAAAAAGTAAAGAATTCTTATAGTATAATGTGCATTCTTGAGAATAGCCAGTTCTTTGAATTGGTCCAGGACAGTTGTCAGACAGATGTCAGAGCATCTGGAGGATATACACCAGTAGGTCTGGTCACATCCTGAATGCTCAGGGGTAGTCCAAATGTTATCCATATAGGATATTCCCTGCTTATAGGCTTCTATTACATTATAGGTATTCCCTGCTTTTCAGAAGTTCATGTTATACCACTTCACTTTTACATAAGACTTACATTAGTACATTTTTGCAAATTAAGAGGAAACTGAAGATTTTTGCTTTTATCAAAAAAGGCAGGATGCCAAAATAGCGTGTTTCTTTTGCATTGACTCCTTATCGAGGCTCTGTGCACCTTGAACAGCTAGACTGTCCCAGATTTTACTACATGATAGTGTTCATTTAGGATTTATGTATTATTTCATAAAATTTGGTAGGTTGTTTTGGGGCTTCTGGGAACATTCACAATTTTTCTGTGTAAATTAATAGTAGTTGCTTCTTTGCTTTATGTCATTGCAGCTTGCAGATTGTTTCATAGGAGTGCTCTACTTTCAGAGAGTAGGGGAACATGCATATTATTTCATTAACTCTTCACCGTAAACTTGTGAAATAATCTCCCCTCCCAGAGATGACAAAATTGGGAGTGTCTTTAAATTCTCCAAACTTCAAGTTCATATGTGTAAATAAGTAGTGAGCCCTAGAGTTTAAGTCAAAATGTTTGACAAAAAAGTCCACATTTTCATCCAATCTCTCCTGCAGCTGCTTAACACAGGTTTAAGTACCAAACCAGAAAAGAAATTTTAATTTTATGAACTCATTTACAGACTTTGAATGCAGTCAAACACATTTTACATTAAATCCAGCAGGGCAGAAAACTTTGCTATTTCTTGAGAACCCCAACTAAAAAATTACCAACATTTTGAGACTGTTGGGCCCAAAGTGATGAAAAGTTACAGAAGAGGCACAAATAAAGTTTTTTTCATCATCCAAAAAAATGTTGAAAGGAATAAAAGTTTTTAAAAATCGCTTAAAAATGTGGATGAGGGATCAATAGAGAGCTTTTTTTATATCAACAATCACTCAACTTCATTGCTACATTGTGAAGAAGTCTTGCTGCTTGCGGCTGTCCTTGAAATGAAACATTTTTCTGTCACTAATACATGTATCTCAATTAAATATTCTCATGTTAGTCAAACAATAACTGATATCTGAACATCTACTACAATCTACTAGCTTGTGAAGAACAGGCATGTACAGAGTAGTGATGGCGCAAGAAAAGATTCCATGCGAATACAAATGGGGGCGGATAGTAGTTTTAATGTGGAGATTGAAGAAAAAGCTTCATACAGAATGTGAACTTGAAGGATGGGAAAACTAAAGTGAGGAAGAGAGGTCAAAAATCACAAGAAGGAGCATGTGTGTATGTATTAACTCATTTAAAAAAAGAGGGATAATGGAGCCCATAGAAATAACAGATTCTCAAAGAGTTCTGCCACCTCCAAATAAACAAAGAGTTACATATCTTCAAGGAAATTGTAGAAAGTTTAATTTGGCTGGAAGCTGAGGAAAAGCTACAAAACTAGTATTTACTGACTATATAGCGTATGGAAAAGATTAATATAGGAATTTAATGTTTCCTTTTAAAATTATTACAATGACCTTATAAGTTCATCAAAGCTCCTTTATTTATTTATTTATTTTTCTGGCAAAACACACAAGTCTAAGATTTACCTGTTCAGGGTCCAATATCACTGAATATTGAGGTTGAGATTTGACCCCAAGACCATTGGATTCCAAATCCTATGCTTTTCTTTCCTACAGAGAGAAAAATATCTTTCCATCTCAATATTTCCTAAACCATGTCCTTCAGAACACTTTCTCAATACATACTTCATTAGAGAGGAAGGAAGGGAGGAAGGAAGGAAAGAAGGAAGGAAGGGAGAAAGGGAAAAAAGAAAGAAAAGGTGTTTTCTGAAAATACTCATCTGGGAAGTACTTTACTCTATATTCACTCTCTGACTATTCTAATTCACACTAACATCCTAAAGGGTCTGAGTATTATAGAAAAGAAACCTGATTAACTTTGCTTATCATATTTCCCAAATGCATTTGACCTTGGAGACTACTTTTTTATTAAAATATAACACCTATTAGTCTCCTGAAATTAGTGTTTTCAGGGACATCCTGCGGAAACACTGCCTTATTGGGACCAAACATAAAGTACATGAGCAGCAGTGTTAAGAATTCAAGAGATACAATCAACAGACTAAATTAGCACCAGATCACAGAATGCTCACAATGAAAGCTGAGGAGAACAGTTTAATTATGTAAGTGAGTTGGAAAGAATTCTTGGAGGATTTTGGAAAAAAGTGATGTGGTAATATAATACCCAGAATATTCCATCTACTTTCAAGATTTAATGATAATTACAAAAATATTGCAGGAATATTTTTTCAGATATCACAACCTCTGCTAATATTCAGTGCCTCTAACATTTTAAAGAAAATTTGCATCTCTTGAATAGAATAATGACAAACTTTACTAGAATAATGGCTCTACTCTTTTTGGTCTCCCATCATCCCTCTTTTTAAAGTTATTATTTTAATGCACTTCAGATTTTCCATCATGAATAATTATGAATGCTAATACTCAGGATAACTTCAGTAGAGGTAGCTCTATGCAACTAATAGCTAAAATGTTTTCAACCTTGACACATCAATTGAAGTTTGTTTTTCTATACACTTTGTTAATCACTTTTATTAATAACTAATATTTTAAATGTAAGGTTTATAACTACTTATGTTATACCTGCCTGTACTACAGAAGTATAAATATTTTATGGAAAAAAGATTGCTTATAACCAAGTTTTATAAACCACCAGAGTGCCAAAATTCCATATGGTTCACCATTTGTTTTGATATAAGGTACTAAAAAATGTGGTCATTGGAGGAATTTCTCATAATTGCCTGGAATATGGGTGAAAAATTCAGATTGTGGGGCTTTCTCCCAGACCAACTGAAAGAGTATCATAGAGTGGTAGGGGGTGGACATAGGCATTTAGGAAAGTTTCCAGGAGATATAGTTGTCCAAAAAGATTTGGAAAACCCTGGCCTATTAAGTTAGAGGAGGAGGGGAAAAAAATCTCATTCAAATTTCAAAAGTAGTTGCACAAGAGTATTAAGCCAGTTAGTCAAGACTTATTAAGCAATCATTACATGTAAAAAGTCCCTTGAGACTCCATAAGATGCCCCCATATATGCTTACAAAATTGTAGAAGCCAAGGTAACTTAGCATAAATGAAAGAGACAGTTAACATTCCATGTAGTCTTATAAGTACACAGGGTACATGTATGCAACTATTATATATAAGAGCCTCTGATTTTTATAGTGATAAATTATTCAGCCATCACATTTCACAGACCTGAAAGCCAAGACTCTGGAATCTAGGCCTGCCTCTGCAATCCTAGCATGCCCCTGACTCAAGGACTTGAAAAAAGTCTTCTGTCTATGAGGCTCTTTCTCTAGTAACTTTTCCTGGATTTGTCACAAAGCAAAGCATAAGGGAAAGCCTATGTTTTATGATTTTATTTGGGAATGCAATCCCAGGGATTCAAGAGAGAGAAAAAGAGAGACTAAGAGGATGAGAGACTGAGGCAGGGAGCAGAGAGAGAAAAACAAAGCGAGGGTGTGCTGCAGAGTTGACCTTGCTTGGCTTCATGTTCAGCTAATGTCTTCACTTCATGGGACCGTCTTTGCAGTTCATAAAAGACTGTGTCTTGAGATTTGCTTCTAAGAGAATAAAGGGAGAGTTTATCCTTCAGATACCACCTCCCATTGGTCACAGTATGCACCCTGAGGCATTGACTCCTCTGAGTTTCCAGATTGCACACGAATACTCAAGCAACACAGGCAGTGTCTCATATCTCAGCACCAACAGGAAACCACTGTGTAGAGGGGGAAGCAGGAGTGATATGAGTGGTTCTGGGGTAGTATTGTCTGCATGGAGTTGGTCAGAGTCCATGTGAAGTTACTTTCCTACCCACTTACCCCTTACCCTGTATACTATTTGTTGTAGCAATCAATACTTTGTGATCTTATATTACATATTGTTTTTGCAAATTATTTTATTTTCTTATAGGATATAAGTTCCATGAGTTCAGAAACTTTGTTTAGGTATTGACTTCTCTCCAGGGCTCAGCATAGTACCTTGAACACAGGTGATACTCAGGAAAGACTTGTCAAAAAAAATGAATTGAATAAGTGACTTGCCCAAGGTTGCTCAGCCAATGACAGTCCAGAATTTCATTAACATGGCTTCAGATCATTTAACGTTATCCATGCTGAGAATAATACTTTTTCAAACTATTATAGGAAAAAGAATTATAACATAATGAATAAAATAAAGCAAATAAGTAATTTTTTATATGCCATATATATTCACATAACATGTCATATGTCTTCATTTATCTAGGTCAGCACTGTCCAATAGAAATTTATGTGACAATGAAAATGGTCTATGCACTGTCCAGTATGGTAGCCACTAGGTGACTATGGGTCACTTGAAGTGTGGCTAGTGTGACTAAATAAACAGATTTTAAATTTTATTTACCTTTAGTTAGTTTAAATTTAAATAGCCACATGTGGCTAGTGACTATTATAATAGATAGTACATCTATAGGTATTTATTTATGATTTGACAAATTGGTATTTTTAATTTCTGCCAACTTTACAAATGACTCAATTTTAAAGATTTAAATCAAAGGAAAGCAACAACTTTAACTACATTTTGTATTCTAAATTTCCCTTCTAGAATTTTTGTATGAGGACTAAATAAAGGATGGAGAGTATTATTTGGAACTAGAGAGTATTTGGCTGGGTGGGTGCAGGATTCATTGGACTATTTCAATAGTACAGCAGGGTGTCCAACCCGTGGCCTGTGGGCCGCATGCAGTCCAGGATGGCTATGAATGTGACCCAACACAAAATCGTAAATGTACTTAAAACATTATGAGATTTATTTTTCTGTGATTACACATTGCAATGTATTTAATGTGTAGCCCAACACAACTATTCTTCTTCCAGTGTGGCCCAGAGACGCCAAAAGTTTGGACACCCAAGGTTTCCTACTTTCTGCTTGAATTATCTCATTGGATTCAGTACTAATGGACTAGAACAAAGGTTCCTGCATGGAGTTTAAAAGTCTGACACTCAAAAATTTATTTCTTAACTCCTTAAAAAGTATTCTTTAAGTCTAAGGACTCCTGTTTCACCTCTGCCCAGACAGCTTGGTGACTTGGCTAGGAATAGGCTACTGAGGGCAGGAAACCTCAGATGTGCTGGTCTTAGAGAGGCCATGGTGTGGTCAGCCTTCTCCAAACTGGCCTTCAGTACCACCCACTTGGGGCTCGTGGAATGGTTTTGAACTGCACATAAAATTAGCTTAATGAATACTTGGAATATTACAGGGTGGGACAAAAACAGGCTCACAGTTGTTTGTATGGAAAACAATACAGTAATTAATAAATAATAACACAAGAATAAACTGTGTTTCGCATACTCACAACTGTAAATCTACTCTTGCCATACCCTGTATTTCATTATCTTCCAGATTTCAGTCTTCCTGGAAGCAGTCAAGCTGTCCTAACCTTGTCTAACAGTGAAATCAATGTGGAGATAAGAAAATTTCCTAAAATATCTCTACAAAAAAGAAGAAAGAAAAAGGCACAAGATGCACAAGTCATTTTGATTTTATTCCTTGTATGATTTGCACATATTAAAAGGAGAGAGTGAAAGGCATTCAGGCAAAGGAGAGATTCCATCATAATAAAACTATAATTTGTTATAAGCCCAAATAACAGAGGCTGTAATGTAACAGCACTGAAGGAAACATGTGATAGCAAATTGCAGACAGCATTAAGCTTAACCCAGTTAAGATGGCATACATTTAATGACCTCCGGAGAAAGTTAATTTTTAAACCACTCTCTTTCTCTCTACCTGGAAATATCTCTTTATGTCTAACTTAAATATCTCATGGTGCAATTTAAATTCATTTCCTTTTTGTGATGCCCAAAGGAGTAAAAAGTATGGACTTCTTTCCTTTGAGGGGTAAGCCATAATTTGTTTAAAGATCGATAAATATGCAGCTTCTCAGATTTCTGCAGGCTAATGACTCTATTTAATGTTTCCTTAGAGGTCTCCATTATTGTCATTCCACCCTGAACTCTGTCTAAATTCTCTGCATTCCTTTTAAGTTGATGAGCCTCACAGTCATTTTCATAGACTGCGACCCTGTCTGCCAAGTGACTGGGGCACGGCGCTCAACAACCAGGCTTGGCTGCCACGCGTGCCCTGTTGTTACGCTTAATCTGCACTGTGCCCTGCTCTTCATTCTCTTAATGCACTGCACTGGAGTGGAGTCAAGTGCGAACAGAAACGCCCAGCCTCTGACTCCACTTCAGCGATGCTTGTACATCTGTAGGTAAAGGCAGTCTTTCACCTATTTACCTTTCCCACTTGATTCTTTTTCTCTTTATTTTTGGCACTCTTAAATGGAACATTACTGAGATCTGGCTGTTCATAGTTTGGTGGCTGTGTTTTAAATTTTTCCCTGTGCTGTTCCTTTGAAAACCCTAACAAATAGATTAGAATACCCAGTTTGTTGCATTTTCCTTGCTTATTGTCGTTTTCTTTTTTAAGCCTTGAGAAAAATGACTTGGCATGGTGTACGAATATATGCTTTTCATTTATATATGCTACCTCTGGCCTTTATGGCTCTATTTATTTTTCTTCAGATTATTATTTTACCATGAATTTCATGAATAACTTGGAGTTTTTAAATATAGAATGGATATTAACTGGACTCATATAACTATTTTGCCCAGGCTGGGAAAGATTACTAAATTTAGAGAACTGAGCACAAACACAGTAAGGACGTTTTGTGAGAGAACACAAGTTATATCTCTCTAAATGTTACTCTGTGTTTTTGCTTCTATCTTCCCTCTTATGAATATGGTATAGTGAGTTACAAATTTTCATTTATTTTATAATTTTGAATAGAACAACTAAGGTGTTGCTGGGAAGTTTTCTTTATACTTGCAAATTAAACACTTCATTGTGATATCTCCAATGGCTTACACTGATGATCCTGAGAACACACTAAAGAATATTGCTTTAAAAAATTGATCTGTGCAATATACATTGTGTTGTCAAGGCATGTTTTCAATGATAAGCTAGATGTCTCTTATTTCACAATTTCCTGAGTATTTTTTACTCCAATTCTGAAATGCTGATAATTTTCACATTTTTAAGTGAAATTGTTATAATTTACTATTCTCATTAGAAGATCCATTATATTCTCAGTTAAATTTAAGTTTACTAGGTTTCTTAGTATCAACACAATGTCACCTTATTAAAAGATTTTATTTATTTATTTTTAGACAGAGAGGGAGGGAGGGAGAAAGAGAAGGAGAGAAACATTAATGTGTGGTTGCCTCTCGTGTGCCCCCCACTGGGGACCTGGCCTACAACCCAGGCATGTGCCCTGACTGGGAATCAAACCATTGACCTTTAGTTTATAGGCCAGCACTCAATCCACTCAGCCACACCAGCCAGGGCCAACACAGTGTCTTCTAATGAAACAAAATTTTTACACATTTGCAAATGTTATTATTTCTCCCCAAAACAACATTGGATTACAATAGAAAATGCTAAATACATAATTTACTTCAGAAACAAAAAAGTACTTTACCGTAAAACCTGGAGATAGGTAATTGCTCTCATTTAGTTTACTGCCCTTATTAGCAGCTAGTCCCTTTTGTACTGGCAGTTATTAATAGCTAATATTAGATTAGTATGGACAATATATGCTATTGTGAGAAATTAACCTAATAAAAATAAATAATATATTACACGGAGTTCAGACATATAAAACTTGCATGGCTGGGTTTTTCTACTGGAGTAAATGCATTATTCAATCAGACACTAAAGTTGATTTTTAAAAAGAGAGGCATTATTATTACAGTTGTGAAAGTGGTTAGGGTCTATGTTTAGCACAGTTGATATTATCCATAAAGAAAATAGGTGATTTACAGAGAATGCTGGACCAAGAACTAGAAAGGTTTACTTTATGAATATAGTTATTATATAAATGTCAAGCCAATGGCACCATAGTCAAGGTGTGTGGTGAAAAAGAGGTGGGACCACACACTTAATAATTATGTGAGCACGGATAAATTATTCTGAAGAGTTTCCTT
>VMDR010035063.1:0-10880 GCA_007922815.1 Macrotus californicus | reverse complement strand
AAGAAGAACATACATAATATTTATTTATATATTTCTAGAGATATCTCTATAATAAAGTTTCCTTCTATAAAACATTACCATAGAACTTGAAGTAGCACAAAGCATCCAATGTTGCTGATGAAGAGTTAGAGGTCAGTTTAATTCTTATTACTTTGTAGGTGACCATTCTATACCTTGGGAAGTTTTTGGATCACCTCTTTATTCTTAATACTTAAAATTTTACAGTAATGTACCTAGGTTTAGACATTTCTTTCCTATTACACTGGACTCTTAATATATCCTGTCAATATGAATGTTTGTGACCTTTATTTCTCTGGAAAATTCTCATATATTAAAACTTTGATACTTTTACTCCTAGTTTCTTTTTTCATGGAACTTTAAATATGGGGCAGATTTATATTAATAGGTATATGACCATCCATTAAATAGGAATGCCATGGCCCTAACATTATAAACTTAGATCATTATAAATACCATCTTTGTATGTTCTTCTTTGGAATTATTTCCTCAGGAATAATATTTATTAGGTTAAAGGCTGGGAAACCTTTTTGTTGACTTGTTTGAGACCTCTGATATCAGATACCTCTTTTGAATTGTCCTCCAAATTAAAGAATCGAGTCAGGCCTGTGGCTGTTTCTGGCTGGAACTCAGGCCACAGAGACACAGCCCTGGTGGCTACTCTGGAGAGGCAGACTTGCCCTGCTTAGACCAATTCATTGCAGACACCTGTGAGGCTAACCTTTCTTCTCTACTCCACCTGCCTGGAAGGTGACGTGTCTGATTCAATGGGTGACCGGGCCCTGGGGACCTGATGTGAGAGGCTTCGCTGTATATGGCACTGCCTACTGGCTTGAATGGGGGGAAGGTATTTGCAGCAACACCTAGCCTTCCCTAAGACTTTTGGCCCACAAGCAATCTGGACAGCTGTGCCCTTGGAGCTGGGAAAACCCCACATGTCCCATTCCAGCTCATCCCACTGCCTGGACTTGCAAAGCCACAATGTTGGCTTGTAGCCAGTGGATCCCTAGCTGTGGGATAGAACAGGGTTGCAATTTTTGTTTGTTTTACTGAGTAAAGAGACCAATCACAGGGCTTATTATGTAATTGAGAAAAGATTACTCAGTGAAAAAACAAATGGCACTTTCCCAGGGAAGAGTCAGGGTGAGATACAGATCTATATGACTAATGTCAAATGTTCTGTTCTCTGATTGCTCCAGATGAGCAAGCCTAGCATGCAAATAAAGACACAGACCTACTTTCACTTGGCCAAGGTGACACCTACTGAATGCAATAGTCCAGCACCATCAGAACTTAGGCATTTGATCCTATTGGCTTACTCTCATCTGTGTCCCAAAATTGACATCATCTGAGATATCTCTATTGGAAGACTTTGGGAAGAATTTGTGTGCTTGAGATCAGCAGGTAATTTAATCATATCATTTGTTCAGCAGCCACTTACTGTGCTCATATTATGGAGCATCACATTATACTAGACAGAAGATAAAATCTAAAATCTGTTTGACTTCATTGTATGAGTTCTCAGCTGTGTGATTTTGAGCTATTCATCTAGTTTTCTTTAACTTGATTTCTTATAACTGACTTACAGTATTAATTCAGTGGACACTCTAGTGAACCAGATTCAGACATCACCCAGATGTCTTGAACAATTAGAAATACAAAATAAATATTATTAGCATAGTAAAGTCTCTAGTGCGAAAACTAGACAACATACTTGAGTTGGTAAGAAATTTCAGCAAGAGTGAAGGACACTTTTGTGCCAGAAGTGAAAAACATAGAAGCAGCAATGAAGAATGTCTTTAATGACTTTATTGGTACACTTGACACAGCCAAGAAAAGATTCAATGAACTGGAAGACAGTCGACAGAAACTGTAAACATGAAATTGAATGTAAATTAAAGTGGACGTAATAAACAGCTGTTAAACAGTTTATCTAAATAAAAGCATAAAGAGAAACAAGAACCAAAAAAAAAAAAGAACAAATTATCCCAAAACTGTGGGACAGTATCTTACTGTGTAACCTATATATGTAGTTGATGTCATTGGACTCACAGAAGGAACAAACACTTATCCAGAAATTTAAGATGCTCAGAGAATACCAAGCAGGACAAGTAGGAAGCACATATGTAACATTCAAGCTCATGCAACACACACATACCCTTTACCACCCTATTCAACATTTTGAAACTCAAAGATAAAGAGAAAATCTTGAGACACCAAAAAAAAGGATCTGTTGTATACAGAGAGCAGATCTAAGAATTAAAGCCAACTGAAAATCAGAAACTACACCAGCAAAATGAAAATCAAGTGGCACACGTAAAGGCCTGAAACAAGACAAAACAAAAACAAGCAAAAACACTGTCGCCCCAAACTATGGCACCCCGCCCGTCCCCCTCACCCCCAGTTCAATAATGAAGAAATAAAGACTTGTTCAGACAAACAAAAACCAAGAGAGTCTGCAGGGGTGGGCAAAGTAGGTTTACAGTTGTGCATACAGGAAACACCGAGTTTATTCTTAGATTATTATTTATTCATTATCGTATCATTTATTTGTATTGTAACTGTAAACCTACTTGTGCCAACTCCTGTAATGTCAGAAAAATGGCACTGAAGGGAAGACCAGAAAGTTCTTCAGGAGAAGAAATATATTAATAAGAAACTTGGATTTGCACACCAAAAAGGACAGTTGACTAAAGAAAAAGGTTAGTGACATATTGTGTTTTATACCATTTGTAGAAGATGTATGAAAATAATTGCACAAACAATGGAAAGGAGAAATTGGAGTATGATTTTGTAAGATCATAAAGAAAAGTAAAAGAAACTCTTTACAACCTTGTGGTAGGCAGGGATTTCTTACGTAGGACACAGATATCACAAAATATAAAAATTTTAAAAATTTATAGAGTGGACTTCATCAAAATTAAAAGCTTTTGCTCAGTTTGGTTATCAAAATGAGATTACCAGCCACAGTCTGGGAGAAAACATTGGAAAATACATATTTAATAAAGGATATTCAGACCATATAAAGGACTCACAAAACTCAGTGATAAGAACAACTACCCAATTTAAAAATAGGCAAAACATTTTAACCTAGCATTTATCCAAGCATTTTGGATATTTTTATTTCTTATCTTCTTAAACATTCCACCAAAGAAGATATAATAGCAGCCAATAAATGCCATAAAAGATCATTAATAATTAGTTAAATACAAATTAAAACCACAATTAGACACAACTACATACTTATCGGAAAGACTTAAACAGCTAGTAACAGCCCATGCAGGTGAGGCTGTGGAGCAAAGGGAGTTCTCACACATTGCTGTGGGCATGCAAAATAGCACATCGACACTGGAAAATGTGGCATCTTCTGATTAAGCTAAATATACACTTACCACAAGTCCCAGCAATTTTACATAAAAATTCTTCTATCAACTTTATCCACGATTATCGAATACTGGGAATACATACTGGAAATGCCCTCCCATCAGTGAATGGGTAAACAAGCTGTGGCCCATTCCTGCACTAACATACTATTCAGTTACGAAAAGGAACGTTCTACTGATACACTCAACACCATGGATGAGCCTCAAATGCATTCTGCCAGACCCAATGAGGCCAGACTTGAAGCACAAAATTATAGGGACAGAAATCAGGCCAGTGGTTACCAGGGGATAGGGTTGTGGGGTGGGGCATCTACAAGAAGGCACTTGATGGGGAACTGTAAGTGATGAAACTATTCCACACTTTGATCATGGTGGTGTTCCATGCTTTATGCATTTGTCTAGAGCCTAAAAGTGCACACTAAAATGGGCAAAATGTATCGAGTTTAAATTATACCTGATTTTTTTTAAAAGTCCCCTTCCCAAGCATTTTGGATATTTTTTATTTCTTATCTTCTTTAATTGATTTCCAGCTTAATTTCTCTATTACTCGATGGGACTTTGGTACTTTGAAATTTGTTGAGAATTTCTTCATGGCTTAGCAACTGTTCCATTTTGGTAAATGTTCTACTGGCACTTTATATACATGTGTATTCTGTATTTATGGTATACATAACAACAACAACAACAATATAAGCCAAAATCTCCATGGCTAGTAGTTACCATAACTAGTAAACATGCACCTAAACCTTCACCCTAGTGACTGTATACTCTTCATCTGTCTGATCCCTTGGCAGTGGGTACTGGCCTTAGTAGGGCCTGCTCAGACAAAATGAGAAATTCAATGATGATTCTATGTTTCTTTACTTCTCCTTACCCCTTTTCCCTTCCCATCTCCCTTCCCACCTCAGAACAAGAACCTATGATGTTGAACTTCTGAATCCAATGTGTCATGGAAGATGAAAATGTGACAAATTAATCACCCCTGATTCGATTCTTATAGCAAAGACTCCCATCTCTCAATAGAAGTGCATAGAAGTGACAGTGCTTAACTTAAGAATAAATGTCATTTAGAGAAAAAAAAAAACATGGTGGGGGTCTGGCCTGCACTCACAGCCCAGCTACACAATTTACACTGTGTCCCCTAAATAGTTTGTTCAAAATTCTTGCAATTCAATTTTTTCTCAGTGAAATGGAAATGACGGCGCAGCCTGAATGACAGGATCCCTGTGAGGATCCCATGAGATAATGCATTTAGCACACCCACCTCCATGCCGCAGAAACACTCATGACGGGCTAGGCTTAAATTCAGGAAGGCTGGCATCAGTTTGCACGTGGATTTGTTTGGCTGGGATGTTGACTGAGCTTGCAGACTGATGTATCTATGAAGAGGGACAAAGAACCATCTCATGTCGCTCTTTAAAAACCAGAAGACAGGGACAACCTGCCCCCACCGCACCCCAAAAAGAAAAGAGTTCATGCCATTTCCTCTTCACTTGTGGTCATTACTTGCTAAGTGCTGGTTGAATCTGCAAAACTTTCACCGTGATCTTTAGAAATGGGGTCGTAGCAGCAGGACCCCCACCCTCCTCCAATAGGTGGTATTTCCCCACCCCCTAATCTGAGAGCATTTGGGAGGTAATCCCAGAACCAACATCCCATTGGGGTTGATCATGTAAATTCTATTTCATCTAAACAAATCTGATTTGAGCCCCTATTATTTGCAAGGTGATGATAGGCCTTATCACACGTCTCTTTTTCTTAGTGCCTGAAACATACATCAAAAGGACTCTATGAGATCTGATGATTTTGCATTTCCTTTGGTTCACTGAAGTTTTGTTAAATTCTATGCTTGATTTCCAAGAGGAAGACTGGCAGCCTTACCTGCTAACACAGGTGATAGGAATGGGGGTGGTTCATGGTGAAAACTGCTTTATCTTGAGCTCAAACTAGGGGTAGATATTAAGTGCCCAAGATTGCATATTTTCTGGAGAGCATTATGCTAAGAGAAATAAGACAGGTGATGAGGGACAAATACCATATGATCTCACTTTTAACTGAAACCTAATCAACAAAACAAATGAGCAAGCAAAATATAACCAGAGACATTGAAATTAAGAACAATCTGACAGTAACTAGAGGGAAGGTAGGAGGGCATAATGGGCAGAAGGGGCGAAGGGTTTTCAGGAACAACTATAAAGGACACATGGACATAACCAAGGAGGGGTGGAAGCCAGGGAGGGAGATGGGATTGGCTGGGGTGGGGGGTGTCGTGGGGTGTAAATGCAGATAACTAATTGAACAACAATAAAATAATTTTTAAAAAACATTGCGTATTTTCTGTCTTGGATTCCTACGTATTGAATGAAAGTAAAAGAAATCAGTGGATGAAACGGCATTTAATAAATTTCGTCCGAATGCCAGTATGCTATGGAGAAAAGGCAGAAGAGTACAGACTCCAAGATCGGAGGGTCTAGGTTTGAATCTCCTCTCAGTTACTGAACAGCTGCTTAACTTAACTTCCCTGTTTCATTTTCCTCCTTTATAAATTGGTTGCTCCTTTAAAGATACGACATCGTGAAGACCACATATTATCATACGTTAAACGCACATGACAATGCCTGGCACATAGTAAGCACTAGGGGTGTTTGCTGTCGTTATAATTTCATTAAAACTTGACAATGACTTTAGGAGGCAGGATTAATTTGTACCTATTTGACAAATGAAGAAACTGAGGTTCAGAGTGACTGGAAATGACTTGCCCAAAGGCATACCACTGATACATGGGAGAGATGATTCTAAATTCAGTATCATTTCATTCCACTTCTTTACCACTTTAGGACATCCCCAGGCACTAGAAGGTTGGACTCACCACAAAGTCTAGGAAAGACCTGTCAGTGAGAGCGGGCTGTCACAAAAATAAGGGTGCAATCTTCTGGCTCTGATATTAACTACTCAGAGGACCTCGGGTTGTCAGTTGTCTCCTTTAACTCAGTTATCTATTTAGCAAGAATAAATAGTATGCATTAGGAACTCAAATCCCCCTTCCTTAACTTGATTTTCTTCCTTCTTTCCTTTCCTGGGGATGGTTTGGAAATCATTTCAGATCTTGGCCCTTCCTCAAAGCCCTCAGGACAGAAGGTAGGACATGGCTAGAAATTTGATGGTACCCTGCACACCAAATATCTCTGAGGTTGTGATATTATGATTTACAATAAAAAATATATATCTCATCTTCAACCCATTCCTGGCACAGGGATCCTAAAATACTTGAAATTTCCTGTGATAAGAGCAATAAACGTTTCCTTTGTTACCTTTTTAAAAAGTTTTTTCCTTCATTATCTTAATGAGATGTTGTTTGGAAAGCCCTTATAGGGTTGGAGTTTGAATCAATTGCCAATGGCCAATAATAATGATCTATGACTGTATATGAGGCATCCATAAAAAACAAAAAGACAGGGTTTGGAGAGCTTCTAGGTTGGTGAACACACGGAGATTCAGGGAGAATGGCACACCTAGAGAGGGCATGGAATGTCTTCCCCACTCCAGCCCTTCATCACCCTGTTCGATTCTGTCTGGTGGTTCCTCACTTGTATTCTTTTATAATAAGCCAGGGATCTAATAAGTGAAGTGTTTCTCTGAGTTCTGTGAAGCACTCTAGCAAACCTGGGGAGGTAGTCTTGGGAACCTCTGATTTATAGCCAGTTATAGTCAGACACACAGGTAATAACCTGGGCTTGTGACAGGCATCTGAAGGTGGGGAAGCAGTCTTGTAGGACTGAACCCTTAACCTGTGGAATCTGATGCTACCCTCCGGTAAAAAGTGTGAGAATTGAGTCAACTCATAGGACACCCAGCTGGTGTCTAGAGAATTGCTTGTTGGTGGGGTGGGGGCGGGACCTTCAACCCCTCATGTTGGAATTGGTGCCAGAACACAAAGGAGGGAAACAGCAGGTGCTTTGGTCTGCTTAGTGGGCAGTGGAATCTCTGAAGAGAGTCCTCTGTAGCAACTTTGTGGATTAAGTTAGGGTCTCCTGTCTGTCAACCTGCTTCCTTAATATTGTGTTCCAACTTCACCTCTACAAACCTCTTCCAGGTCCAAGGAATTGCCTTCTGACTTAACCCAGATCTAGCTAATGACTTTGAGTTTATTGGCTAATTTTCTTAAGGGCGATTAAGGAATTACTCATCTTGGACAACTCCTATGTACACAGCTGCTGAGATAAAACAGGTAGGGGGCGGTGTATGTGTGCGCCCACATACAGGATTCCCACATACATGCCCACATACATGCAGGATTCTGATTGCACTTTGCCAAAAGTTATATCCTAAAACCAAGGTCTGTTTTTGCCCCTTGCCTTCAGTGAAAGCCTTAGGTTACCTTCCTTTGTCAACCAGCAATCACGTTTCCTGGTAAAAGATAAAAATCGCGTTCAATGACAGTAGAGAAATTATTAGCATGTGCTAAAATTTCTATGTCTGCATTTCAGCAGAACTAACAGTTCTCAGGTGCTAATGATATAGCCTTGGGAAAACCCTTCACCTACCCCCAAAACATATGTAGAGAGAAGATGGGGCCTTCAAGCTTCTAAGATGTTGTCTGAGAGACAAAGGTAGTGCTTTATCACGAGAGGGGCCTATGGCTCAGAGGAAAACAACCCTGTAGTAAAATTGGGGGATCCCAATTTTCAACTTGAAATTGATTAGCTGTGCCACAGTGAGCAAGCCCTTTATATCTAAGGTAGCCATATAACTTATCTTTCAAACCAGAGCATTTCTGAGAATAAAATTTGGTTCTGCTTATCACTGCATCAGGAAAAACGGGCACAAAACCATGACTGTCCCAGACAGCATAGTAGATGTTTACCCTACGTATAACCTCCAACGGCCCCTTCCCGAACCCTTGGACACCCCAAGGCTTACATTGTAAAGCCGGGAAAACTAAACCAATGCAGATTTAGTAAAGCTGTCTGGGTACTGGTTATTCTGGGCAGGGGTAGCTGACCAGTGTTAATGCCAGGACATTTATAGCCCACATGTGCCCATGACCTTTCAAAGCAAAGTTAGGCACCCAGAGTGGTCACATTTCCTCTGAAGTATTTAGAATGTTGGCAACCAGACCCAGCGATTTGTGTGTCATTTGCATGGTTTCTGGTGGAGGGCACGAAGAGGGGTGGTACTGAGCAGAGGAATAGAGGAGAACATTAGAAATTTCCTGGTCCATGTGGAAAATGGAAGACCCCGCTTGGGTTTCTGCAGCTCCAAGCCACATTTTAGACATGCTATGCGTGGCAGTTCCCCAGGGGCCAGAAGTCTTGTGTTACTAGGAGTTCAGCAGCCAGGCCAGGAAAATCAATACCCTACTCTTCAAGGTTAAGAGTTTATCCAACTGAAAACAAAAATAAAAAAGAAATAAATACAATCTAGTTTTGGCTTTTCTTGTAGGTTTCCAAGGTAACTGAGGACAGGCTCCAACCTTTGAGCTTCAGCTGTTAGGGTCTGGGCTGTGGGAGTGCACATGGGCCAGAAACACAAAACCACCAGAAATAAAGACTTCTGAAAGCATCAGGGTTACAGACTCATGGAGGGTGGGCTACCGCATGACATAATTTGACCCCTTTAATTTACAGATGAGAAAGCTGAGGCCCTGGGTAGAGAATCCAGGAGCCCCAGGCTGTTAATTTTCTGATACTGGAATGTTCTAGATATCCAGGTGTTATGGATCTCAAGGACATCCTCCCATTGCATGTGTCAGGCAGCAACACCTGCCCACTCTTGCCATTGAGCTTCTTCACATACTTTTGTAGACGGGCCATAAATTTGTTCATTGATTACTAATGAGATTAATTTCTGGAACTTCTGTTGGAACTGATAATAAAAGAGAATTCTTCCCCCTGGGGGTAGCTGAGAGAGTAAATGTGGGTGGGCTGGGGGGTAATGACAACCACCTTGCTGTCAATGTCACACCCACTGAGAGGAAAGCTGTGGTAAAAGAAGGGGAGAGAGACTGGAATGTAGCGATATTACTTGAGTACATACATGTAGCCACGTATGACTCACTAATCCTAAAATGTTTGGTTCAGTTAGCCAACACATTCGTTCTCCAGTTTAGCCCATTGTGAGCTAGGTTCTCTATAACATAACAACAACAACAAAAAAACCCTGCTGACACAGAAAGATGGCGATTGGCCCAAGGTCACATTGTAAATAAAATTTCCAGTACTTAATTTTTTTCCCCAAGTAGAATTACCTTCCCTACATACTTCTGTGTATCCTCAGGAATGAACACACAAATGGACAGGCCATGAGCTTATCCAAAGTTCACAGAGTGCACTGATATCTATCTAAGCCAGAGTTCAGGCTTGGGTGGGAGGTGCTTCCCCAAAGAGACGGTCCTTACCTTCTCAAACCCTTCTCAGAATGCAAGAGACTGGAGGAAGGAGTGAGGATAACTTTGCTCTCTTCAAAATCCAAATTAAAGTACTTTGCCCAATTATAACACAAGACGCTATTTTCTACAACGATCTTGCAGAGTAATTCAGTTTGCTTTGCTCGGAAGAGGGAAAAGCCAGGTATCATGTGCATGGACTGACATTTCCCAAGCTCTGAATATGGGAGGAGGGATAACCATGACCTAGCAAAGGCCAGATGTAGATTGAAGGCTAAGCGTGGAAAATATGGCATTTGACAACTAATACTGTTCAGTAACTTTTGAGAATACCTTATGAAAGGTTTTGTTCAAAAGGAAATCCTCAATTAGATAGAAGATATTAATAATCTTTCAAATCTCTTCCCACTCTTTTGACTTCTTATTTTAAAATCCTGAGTTAGGTGGAAGATAGTTCAGGCCAGGCTAAGAGGTACTTGGCGGGGGGAGGGTGCTGGTGAATGTGACTTCTAGGCAAGCTGATTGGAAAATGACTTGGGTAAGGACAGACCCTGCCTTCTACCCTGTATTCTGAAATTCCTTATTGTCCACTAGGTATCTAAGATAGGCACTTATCTCCTGAAGTGCCTCCAATAAACACTGCAGTTATTCTATCCTGCAGAGTGTCTTTGAGATTGATCTATATTGGCAGAGTGGCTGACAAAGGTAAGAAGCAAACATAATGCCTGTGAGTGGGTAGAGATGCTACTGGCCTCTAATGGAAAAGGTACTGAGTGGTGCTCAGACAAACATGAGTTCAAATCCTGATTCACATATAGGCTGAAGCAAGGGGACTTCCTAAAGAGGTCTTTTATTGACAGTAGTATAAATAAAACTAATACCTTTTTGTGTGTGAGGAATCTTTTTTATTTTTATAAAATACATTTTTTGATTTGAGAGAGAGAGAGAAAGAGAGAGAGAGAGAGAGAGAGAGAGAGAGAGAGAGAGAGAGAGACATTGATTGGTTGCCTCCCATACACTCCCCGACCGGAGATCGAACCCTAGGCATGTGCTCTGACCAGGAATTGAACCCCCAGCCTTTCAGTGTATGAGAC
>VMDR010035062.1:0-10883 GCA_007922815.1 Macrotus californicus | reverse complement strand
GGGGGGGTTCCTGATTGAATTAAGGACACAATGGCCTTATTCGGGGAATATCTAGAGTATTTCTGTAACAGGGTAGGTCAGGCCAGGTTGCTGGGGAGCAGAGGGGGGACCCCAAAGGCAGTGCGCCAGAGCCGTGGGGTCCCCCAGACTTCCTCCCAGAAGCGTGGGGAGAAACGTGGGGGAGCAGAGGAGCAGCAGTGAACCGGCTGCCAGCAGCTGGAGTCCCAGCGGGAGGGAGCTCGGACGGAGGCTGTGGGGGGACAGCAAAGGTGAAAATGCATGTGTGCACTGGGGATCAGCCAGCAGCCACAAGGGCCGACTGCACCCCACAGCTGAGACCCTTGTGCACCAGTGGGCTGCAGGGAAACTTCTGTCCCCTTCTGCAAAATGGTGGTGGATGAGGGACAACTGTGAAAAACAAACATGGCTGACATTGGCTCATGTAACACCCCTGTGGGCTTCCTGGCCTCGTGCCCCAGTGGGAATGCTTGCAGGACCCCTCCCTGGACCGGCAGGTCCTGGGTTCACTTGGGGCTAAGGCCTCGCACATTCAGAGATGGGTTGCAGAGACAGGACTCCCCCTGGGATGTACCTCGTTGGGCACCAGCCTGTGGGACTCTGTGCAACACTCTGCCTGGGTCCTGGACTGGCGTCCACACTCTCTCCTAGAAAGCAGTGCACAGAAGTTGGAGCTAGGAACATCCCTCGGGCACAGGAGGTCCCACAGGTGGAGCTTCCCCCGCGTGACCATCAGGAGTGATCTGGCAACAAACCCCAGGCCCCTGGAGAGGGAGAGCTGCATGAGGCAAAGGTGACGCTAAAGCCCAGAGTGCACACCAGACAGAGCCCAAGGACGGAACCCCGCGTGTGTAGCCATCTTGGGTTCCAGGAGGACAGAGAAGATGTGTGAGGTGTCTGGATGTCAACTCTGGTCCTGGGGAGGAGGGCTTTCTGGTCCTAGCAGGAGAGGTTGGCGGAGCTGGAATGCTCCCAAGGCCCTCACATGGGGTGCCCTGGTGATGAAAACCTGGTAATGAAACCCGACAAATCTTCCTGTTATGCTTGTGCATGGGGGCCTGTGGCCAACCCCAGGCTGCCCGGTTACGTTTCTACTTGAGATGCTCCAACAAATCCCGGATTTCTGACTTAAAGAAGGAACACCGTGGAGCCCTCACTCTTCTACCCTGGAAGAGCAGCAAGGTCATGTGTGCAGGGCTAGTGTTGGGACTAGGGGGGTGGTGGCTGTCAGTACAGTGAAGCGTCACCTGCAAACACTGTACACTCCAAGGGCCTTTACACCCAGAGCTTCCTTGGGGTGACATCCCTTTCAAGGTATGAAAATTGACAGGTGATTCTGTAATTCTAATATGTTGGGGGCATATTTGAGCAACAGGTGTTTCCAGTGACTGCCCGACATACGAGGCAGAGAGGCGTAACCCTGCTCCTCTTCCACCTAACTTTTATGTGCCTTGAACTGACACAAAATTATTGAAGTGACACTTTTCTGACGTTCATTACACCCTGAAGGTCAGGGCCATTTGAGGGCATTCCAGACCCCTGTTTCTTTCCTGTGACATGTGCGTTTTCACAGCTGTTGCTGTAAATCATTGGCTTTCCCAGTAGCTTTCTATGACTAATGCATCTGTAAGGGCACAGTAATCTCCTCCTGATGCGGGATGTCCAGCCCGAGGGTTGGCGGAAGTGAGTGGGAGCCAGGCTTTAGGTGTGAGGACAGGCCCTGTTCGTTTGCATGGCTCAAAGGAGTGACAGAATGAAGCCACAGGGGGACGAAGGCCCTAGAAGGGTCAGAACCCAGAGGAGAGGGCTTCCTCTCTTCAATTGTGAGGAGCTGTCTTTTCTACTCACGTTGCTAATGAAGCTTATAATTTCTCATTTCAGATTGTGAGGAAATTGCTCATTGCTTGCCTATCTCAAGAAAAAGATTTTAAAAACTATTTGGCCACCTGGGTAGGTCGTAATAACTTGAATACAAATAAATTAGAGTTGATTCAAATTAGAGAATAGATTTAATTGTAAATGCACAGGACAATATTTTTGTCTATCATAACTTTGCAAAATCAGCCCCTTCCACTTGTCTTAAAGTGAGAAGAACCGATTTATGTTCTCAGACACTCAACCTGTGTCACGTGAAGCTAAAAGCCACCACACACAGTGTGATGGTAGACGGGGCGCCGGGGTCTCCCTATGGTGCTGGGGGCGGTTCTCATGCTGAGCTCACCACAAGCTGGCGATCTGAACAGACAGGTCCCGAAGACGCAAACTCTAAAAAGATAAAGGGACAGTAACCAGGCCTGGGGAACCGAAAGAGCCTGGCATGCCAAAAGCTTGCAAGATAATTGGATTGAAAGGAGCCCTCCCTCCCTCCCTCCAAGAACCTCTTCTCGAGCAGGAAGGAGGGTGCTCTTTGGGATGGCAGTCCACCATTTTTGCAGGTCCTGGAACCTGAATGAACCTCACCCCATCGCACCAGCACCTGTCCACGAGTCCGGCTTTTCTGACAGCAGACGGCCCAGCCCGCAGCTCAGTTACAAGAGCGCCGAGCCCGCAGCTCAGAAGTTTGTACGCACCTGGGCTTCTTCCCTCCTGTGAGTCTCCCACACGAGTCACAGCCCCTGCAATGGAGAAACCCAGCTTCCTCCCCGCGTCACCCCCAACTGTTCGCTGCATTTACTTGATTCAGTCTTTCAAACAGAATCACTGGAATGTCAGCTTTGAAGAAATAACTTACTGTGGATTTCAGTACTCCGAAAACAGTATTTGTCTCGATGTGAATTTTCTTCTCCTAGAATTTAATTTTGAAAAATGTCAGACCCGCAATAAAGTCCTCAGAACAGGGTAGGGAACCATAAATACTGTTCGCCTACCTTTGTCAACGGTTAGTGTTTGACCAGTTTTGCTGCCTCGCTCTGTGCCTGCACCCGGCCCTCCCCACCGCACACTCACTCGCTCCAACGTCACTGCCCAGCCCGGGGAGAAAGCGCCCCGAATTCACCGCACTCTTGGTGAAGGATAAGCCGCTCCACCAATAACCGCAACCACATCATCACAAAAATGCGCTGGTGACCCAATACTGTGGTCTCGTTCATATGCCATGTTCACTTTTTTCTGTTTTTTTAAATTTCTGATGCAGAGTCACTTAGTGGGAGTTATCATTCTTTGCCGTTGTCTGTTGTAATCCAGCATTTCGTGGAATCTAGAGCATTTCCCACCTTCTGTTATTACTTCAGGGTGTTTATGCATTCACTCACCATTGATACTCAAAGACAATAATTCACTAGAATATGCCACAGTCTGTTTCTTACTGTATCAATTTTAATGATTGTATGCTTCCTAAATAATATTTTAAGACAAGGATTAAGATAATCAAATATGCCCCAAATTAGGGAAGCCAAAAGCAGGTTCAGGCACTGAGTGGACAGGTGCTCTAGAACAAAATCTAAGAAGAAGCTCAAACAACAGTGGATGGAGAACGTGACACTGAGAACGCTGTGAGCGGGAGAGTGACTGAAGGACGTCAGGTTGAAGTTTTGAAACGGGGGAGTGCAGTGTCCCTGAGACACACGTGTGTTGTTTGTGGAGCTGTTGCCATTGGCCCCGGGCGACCCTGTCCTGAGATTACTGTGGACGCGGTTCTCCATGGATCAGGCCCCATCCAGCCGTGCAGAAGGTCCTTTTGGGGCTGTGGGGGCTCCGGGGGTTGCGGGGCCCCAGGCAGGGCCTCCAGCTGTGGCTGCCCCCAGAGGCCGCTCACCTGCGCAGCCCCCACCCCACACAAGGCCCTGCCCACTCCCCACATCGGCCCCCGGGGTCGGCAGCGTGGGGCATACAGACATACCTCCTTGTCCCCACACCCACTGCTCGGCTGGGACTTCCCGACCCCAGTCTCCCGTGGGGTCTCCCCAGGCCCCCGCAGAGCCCACCCCCAGCTCAGCATTGCCCTCGAGCTGGTGGGCTTCCTCCCCTCCTTGCACAGCGTCATCCCAGGACCAGCTGCCCCAATGCAGAAAACAACCGAGTGGGGGGGGCGGCCCCACTGTCAGGTGAGGGTCGCGCCCGTGGCTTCTCTGTTTCCGCAGATCACAGGGGATTTTGTTGAGAATGTTCTTCAGTGTGGACTGGTCCACATTCCCTCAGGGTAGAACGCGGCTGTGCATTTTGCCCACCAAACAGTGGAAGCGACAATGTGGGCCTCCTTTCCTCCCCGTGGTCAGGGACTTGAGGACACCCACTCAGTTGCCGATGGTGGCACTTCCGTCATGTGATCAGCAGGGAGCGGGCAGATTTCTCTAATCAAAAGTCACCTGTATGATTCCTTTACCGATGACGAAGGACTTGGCTAGAGGCATTTTGTGGCTGTAGAAACATCCCATTCCTATCCCGACGCTCACCCCAGTCTCAACGTTTTTTTGTGCCTGAATGATTTATGATGATGATGATGGATTGTGAACGTTGAGGGTTTTCTGATTTTATTATTTACAATAGGATATTAGCTGGAATTCTACTGCAAAGAGGTTTCCCTTTTGACTTGATTCTTCATTCATTTATATCAGCCCACACCTGTGGATTCTGTGATAAGTAATCTCCTCCCATGAAGACAGGACCGGCAGCTCCCAGGCCCTCTGAGGACACGGAGAGCGGACACGAACGGACTGCACCGAGTCAGATTCAGCTCTGTCACTCAGCAGCCTGTGGCGTGAGGCAAATTGATGTCCTTCTTTGGCCCTGGTATTCTCGCAAAAAAGTGAGCACCTATGTTCTGGGTTTTTAATGAGAAGTAAATGTGTTAAAATATGTAAAGCACTTAGAACATGCCCAGAATGTAATGAATGTATTCCGTGTGTCATCATTTACTATGACATGCACGATTTGCTTTTGCTTCTTTGTACATGAGAATATTCTCTGCCTTCCATGGTGTTTGTCACGAAATTCTTATGTCAAAACCCTGCCCATAACACCAATTAAATGGTATTTATTTGTTGTTTCCCACAGGGCCATCACATGGCACGGCACCTGTGTGCCTTGTCTCACGTAATCTTGGGGACAACCTTAAGATGTGGTGACATTAGCCCCACTTAACGACTACAAAAGGTCCAGAGATAAAGGGACTTATTAGAGCGTCACGCTCCTTAACTACGTGAGTTTTATCTCTACATATAAATGTAAACCACAAGCAAGCTAATTTCCTAACAAGCCAATATTTTCCCAGAAAGGCACAGTGCTCCCAGGAAAATCACATGTTAGCTCCCTTCCTTACTATGCCTGGTGCATGGCAGACTGCTTTCTGTTTGGCACCTCCCCCTTAAAAATGTCTTTCCTTAAAATTGCCCTGCCTCTCTTTCCTCTGCTTATCATCGTTCTGTGTGTTGATTCTAGAATGTGTTCTGCACGGTCTATGCGTTGTGTATAATTTTTCTTGTTACACTTGTACCCCAAATTCTAGAAGAATTTCTGAAACTGACCACCTGTCTCAGCTCGTGTTAATAATTTTGCCCCTTAATGAATATTTACATTTGGAATTCAACTCTTTCAGGACACACATATATTTCCTCTTTCCTGATAGACTCTTTATAAATTGCAAGGCTCTTGTATATTAGAACAGTTAAAAAATTTGAGAAAATGTGCTAAAATGTTTACCTCTCTTGTAATCACACTATTTGGAAAGTGGGGATCCTTCTCAGTCCTCAGACTGGTCCCCTGATTTTAAACAGCTTCTGGCTTTCATACAGCTGTTTCCCTGAAGAGAGATGAACTACACGACCCAGGACTGAGACGAGAGATTTGCTCTGTGGAACTCATGTGTGTTCAGAGGCAAATCCCTCGAACACAGACAACTTTACAGAAAAGCAGTGTTTAGACATTTTATTTTAGTTACTGAATTAGCTCTATCCGCTGTTCTCAGGACCCAACCGTGTGGCAGGCAGAGCTGGTCAATCTGATACAACCAGAGAGATTCACGCACCTGCTCAGGGATGTTCTCCCTCAGGTTCCTTCTGTCTTCTTCCTCAGGGAGATTTTCTTTCCTGCACGAAGAACCCTAAGAATACTGAGTTTTTTAGGTCCTGTCCTTTTGTAGGTATGTTAGCCAGCGAGACTCAAGGTGCCTGTAGGAGCCATTGTTGGTGTCTCGGCCAGCCCCTTCTGTCTTAACCCTCGCAGTCACCATGAGGTCCCGTACTGCAAGTCCTTGAGACCAGCCAATGGGGGCGTCATCCCCGGGGCAGCCAGGACTTACTCTCCCCAGAGGCTCCCCCCACCCACGGGGGCTCAGCAGCTGTGCACATGATCACACTAACACACGCATACAGTCACACACAGGCTCATACGGCACAGACACTCACATTCACACACTAACATATACAATCACGCACTCAGCTTACACAGATATACGTAATATACACTGATGGACCAACACACTCACATGCACACACGCACACACACACACATACAAAAACACAAGAGCACTCCACAATCACTCCCACAACACACGTATGTTCACACGAGACAAGGTGGACATATATGAATATACAGTGTCCAATATGCTTCCAAAAAGCCTACATTTACTGAAAAATAAAATTAGGATTTTTTTCTAAAGAAAAATTAAGAGGAAACATGGGCAAACATAGAGTAACACAGGGTTATTCCTGTCTTCAGGGTGGGGAAGAAGTTGGCTCACCGTTGTTGGCACAGAAAACAATACACTGATTAACAGACAGCCATGCAAGGTCGCATCTGTGCTTCGAATACTCACAACTGAAACCCACTCTGCCCACCCACTGTGCTACTCGCCATGACTCCCAGGAGGCCGTTTTTCTCGAAACAGAAAAGCTCAGGGTGCGTGTTCTGTCAACATCTAAATTCAACCAGGAGCTTTGTTGAAGTGTAAAGAATAAAACGTTTGCTGTGTTTCTAACAGTGTGGGATGTTTTACCAGCAGCTGGTTTATTAGGGAAACTCTAGCAGGTTCCTGCATGAAAAGGCATCTCTGCCGGTATTATTTTTTACGTAAAGAAACAGCATTGATTATTTCCTAAATCCAGTGCAATCTCTCCATTTCCCTCTCTTCTGACCAGGACCCAGGATGTAAATTTGAAACCATGGGGAACACAGTTCATACTTTACAAGTAAAGCGTGTACGTGTTAGAATTCCTCGTGTGACTGAGAAAGAAACGTCCAGTTTCTCGGGCCTGGAGTCCCAGGCCCTGGAACTGCTGGCTTTTCACCAAAAGCCTCAGGAGGCTGAGTGGTGACTGGGGGCTGTTGGCGGGAAACGGTCTCTCCCATGGACACGAGGGGAGCCCCTAAAGGAAAACAGCGGTGTGGAGCAGGAAGGGGTAGATGGAGAGGCCCAGCGCTAAGGTGGACGCTCTGATCTACTGAACAGCAATAAAAGTTAAAATCGTCGGGGGTGGGGACGGCACTGCCAATACAATGGTTTCCTGCCACGAAGACCCGTGGAAGCGGCTGCCGGAAGACCTCGTGCGCAGGACTTCCAGGATGAGACCCCTGATGCTCACGCGTGGCCCACAGCAGGTCTCCTGCCTCAGTTTCCCCAGTCCAGGAGTCCACAGCTGACTCCCGCTGCTCCTGCCCGCTAGCCCATGGCGTGAGCGCCTGCGGTGGTCCTGCCCACGCGGGGGCACATCAAGGTCCCTGTGGGGAGCAGCGTGCAGTGTGCAGTCCCCTGCAGCCCTTCTCTGCCCGAGGACCCCCTCACCGCCAGTGCCATGTGCGGCTACTATGGAAACTACTGCAGGAACTCATATGGGGACAGCGGCTATGGCTGTGGCTGGGACTATGACTCCCACTCGCTCTGGGGCTGGGGCGGCGGCCGGGCTACGGCTCTGGCTTTGGCTACTACTACTGAGGACGCCATGGAGACATCACTCCCCGAATGCTCACCAAGTGGTCCCCGTCTGAACCCCACAGCTCTGCACCCCACCATCACGTGCTGTCTGTCCTGCGAGCACCACCAAAGTGCGAGGATGCCCTGAGGGCCTGACGCCCGGATCTGACGCCGCTCGGTGTCCGGAAGAACAAAATCCACCCCGTGGATGTGCAGTCCCCTTGACATCAAGATGACATTGCTGTAGCTCCTATTTTTGTAACTACGCTAAGTTGGCTTTTCTGCTTTCCAATAAATGGTGAATTTCCTCAAAAACCTGGAAGAGTAAACTTCATTTCTTTGCATTTGCTATGCAGTGTCAGCCCTTGCTTCCTCGGTGGTTAGCAGGGTAACAATTGTTTTTCCTTGGGAAATGTTTCCCTCAATATTTCTCTTTTCTTTGCCAGGATGACTCCTATACTTTCAACTTCACAAATATCTGTAACCTTTGAACCCTCACTTTCTCGGGGGAAAAAAGGGACTTTGTTTCCTTGTGTTGATTCTAGCACTTTATATTTTTGCTCTATAGGTTTATATGGTGTTTCAATTGGTACTTCGGGCCATTTCAAACACTAAACAACATGTGAATCCCTACATAGACTTTTAAAGATAGAGATTGTCAAATTGACTGCAATCAGACTCATCTAAACATGATAAGAAAATCACTTTACCTCTGTGTGTCTCATGCACATGTGCCTACGGGAGAATTTCTACAGATACACAACGCCCTATGATTTCAATCACATGTGGAATCTAATGAACAAAGTGAACTAAGAGGCAACACAGAGACGCACAGATAGAAGGCAGGATGACGGCCAAATGGCGGGGTACGGGGTGGATGGATGGAACAAAAACGGAAAAGAACGCGTGGTACGGACAAGAGTGAGGTGATTTGGGGGGGTAAGGGAATAAAGGGGAAGAAATGGTAATGGAAAAAACACAATAATCAAATTTTGAAGGAAAGAAGTGTTTTGACTGAATGAAAAGAAATACAGATGTATCAAAATTTATGACCTGCAAATACAGCGGTGTTGAAAAGAAAGTTTAGAGCAGGCTGCTCTAAACCGAGAAAGAGTCCCAAGTCAGTAATAAGGACTTCCTCCGAAGAATTAGCACAGAAACACCAAAAGCAAGAAGACGACGACGACAGAGAAGAAGAAGGGGAAGAAGGAGGAGGAGGGAAGGAAAAGAGCAGAACTCAGTAGGTTTTCGGGGGAAAGAGGGAAAGTGAATGAAACCAAACCCTGTTTCCACGAAACATCTCACAGGGTTCATGCCGCTCTGGCAACGCTAACAGAGGACGGGAAAGAAGACGAATCTGTCGAGAGCAGGAATGAAACGGACGCATCACTGTGGACCCTACAGTCACGAAGGCCCACGAGGGACCAGGTGTGTGTGGCCCCCTCCTGGTGGGTAGGGTGGGGGCCCAGGTGCCTGCACAGCACACACATCGTGATTTTGCCGAGCACACCTTCTCCTTCTGGGAGTCTGGCATTTGCAGGCGTTTTTCTGATCTCGGGCACTGAGACTCTAGGGACTGGTGGGGAAGAAAATCCACACACGGGATGGTGCATTCCTGTCACTGGGTGCGGGGGTGAGCTCTGTGAGCGCGTCTCGGAGGGAGATGCCTCAAATCCCTGCACCTGGACAGCTGCAGGCGCCACCTGGGTATTTCCCCAGGGACCAGCGGGCCACCCGCACTGCTTTGCCCCCGTGAATCTCAGCCACCAGCACAACCACACACTGAGTCCTGCCCATCCTTCCAGCAAACCCCCAATGTAGGGATGGTCTTAGGGACCCTCAACACAATAAGACCTCCTGGAAAAGCCAACTCTATGAACGCCGAACAATCAGCTCTTTCCTGGGTTTAGGGCTTTGGGAGCTAGGGACTGAAGAGAGCTGAAGAAAAGCCTGAGGAGTGTGGGGGCAGGGTGGAGGCACCGTTCTGTGTTCAGTTAGGGTGACTGGACCACAACTCCGTGTGTTTCCTAGGCCACAGAACTGCACATGGAGAGAGGGACGTTTTCTGTTCAAAATTTAGAAGGAAAAAACATGTCAGCAGAGACTTGAGGTGATGTAGACGTCCTAGATGACACTTTGTGGAGGAAACATGAAGAATGCTTACTCTGGGCTAAGTGACAGCTACACTACTGACAGATGCCATCTCACTCCTTAAGGAAGTCCCCAACAGCAGAGACACGGTCCCCTCTCTAACAAAGGAGGGAACTCACAGACGTTAAGGTGCCTTCCCAAAGTCACAAATCTCGCACTGGTAGAGCCAATCAAGTAGAAATGGGGAGAAAATATCTGCCATAAACGGGCATTGCCACACTTCCTGCAATCAAGCAAATAAAAATGTCCCAAGAGCATAAAATAAATCCTAGTCCATAAAATAAGTAGAAAGCAAGCCAAGGTCTTAATTTCAAGGGAACAAGTTTATTAAGAACACAGGGAAGCAGAATGATGCATTGGAATCGTCCGGGTTGGACAGGGATGGCTCCAGTCTGTGAGAGGAGACAGTGGGGTCCCACCCAGGGTGACACCTCATCTGCTGTCCACGAGGCCGAGTCTGGGGTGAGGGGTCAGAGGTTAGAGGCAGACAGGGGCCACTGGATGGTGAGGAATCCACAAATCACACCCGAGTGTGTGGAATGAGGTCAGCCCCACCTTGCCAGGTGCCCCAGGTCATTGGGTGCAGGGCTGGTGCAGTAGGATGTTCTGGGTGTGGACGTGAAGTGCCCAGCATGTCCTCAGTAGTAGCCCCAGCCAGAGCCGTAGCCGCAGCCGTAGCCACAGCCATATCTGGAGCCATACCCGCAGCCGTAGCCACAGAGAGAGCGGGAGCCATAGCCACAGCCGTAGCCACAGCCGTAGCCGCAGCCCAGGCCTCCGTAGCCCCAGCCCAGGCCTCCGTAGCCACAGCAGCCGTAGCCGCGGCCTCCGTAGTAGTTTCCGTAGTAGCCACACATGGTGCTGGCAG
>VMDR010035061.1:0-10898 GCA_007922815.1 Macrotus californicus | reverse complement strand
AAACTCCTTTAACTTGACCTTATTTGGGAAACACTTTATCTGCCCTTCCATTCTAAATGATAGTTTTGCTGGATAGAGCAATCTTGGATGGAGGTCCTTGCTTTTCATTACTTCCAATACTTCTTTCCAGCCCCTTCTTGCCTGCAAAGTTTCTTTTAAGAAATCAGCTTATAGTCTGATGGGCACTCCTTTGTAGGTAACTCTCTCCTTCCCTCTCGTTTCTTTTAAGATTTTCTCTTTATCTTTAATCCTGGGTAACTTAATTATGATGAGACTTGGTGTGTTCCTCTTTGGGTCTGATTTCTTTGGGACTCTCTGCACTTCCTGGAATTTATGGAAGTCTATTTCCTTTGCCAGATTCAGAAAGTTTTCCTTTACTAGTTGTTTAAATAAGTTTTGCATTTCTTATTCTTCCTCTTCTTCTCCTGGCACCCTTTTGATTCAGATATTAGAGTGCTTAAAGTTTTCCCAGAGGTTCCTAAGCCTCTCCTCATTTTGTTGAATTCTTGTTTCTTCATTCTGTTCCAACTGGATGTTTATTTCTTCCTTTTGTTCCAAATCATTGATTTGAGTTCTAGTTTCCTTCCCTTATTGTTGGTTCCCTGTATATTTTGCTTTATTTCACTTTGCATAGCCTTCATTCCTTCCTTCATTTTGTGATCGAGCTCAATCATTTCTGTGAGCATCCTGATTACCAGTGTTTCGAACTCTGCATCTGATAGGTTGTCTGTCTCCTCATCACTTAGCTATTTTTCTTCAGCTTTGATCTGTTCTTTCATTTGGACCATATTTCTTTGTCTCAGCACACCTGTTATGTTGTAAGGGGGCAGAGCCTGAGTTATTCACCAGCGTGGGGCAACCCTCTTTGTTGTGTTGTGGCACTATCTGCAGAGGAAGGGTCAGAGAGGGAACGATGCTGCTTGCTTGCTCCGCTCTAGCCCCACTTTCCAACAAACTCTCCTGTGAGACTGGGAGTTTATCCTGCCATCACAACTCCTGCAGTATTTTACAGCTAGTTTTGAGTTTTTAGTTTCTTCTTCAGCCAGCCCTTCCTTGCCTGCATGGTCCGCCGCCTTGCTGGGCATCCTCTCTGTCCTCTCCACTGGCTGCCCATCTCCTTCCTCTGCCCCTTCTACCAGTCTGGGTGAATGTTTCTTTAACTCCTTGGTTGTCAGAGTTCCATGTAGTTTGATTGTCTGGCGCTTCTGGTTTTTTATTGTTTTTAAATTGGTTGTTATCTTTCTTTTGGTTGTGTGAGGAAGTGAAGCATTTCTACCTATGCTTCTCTCTTGGCCGGAACTTCCCAAGGTATATTTGAGATCTAAAGCTTAGATACCTAGCTTTTCAAACACATGGGCATGACTGATCTGTTTGTGGCCCTCACAGTGACCAGAGCATTCTTAATTGGTCACTTTTAATTCCTGCTCCCGGCAATTAATTTTACTTGTAAGAAAGCCACCACTTCTACCAAACAACCCTTGAAAAGATGGAAACATTATCATCCATGAAAGCACACAAACACAGATATTAGACCCTATGAAAACCTGAAACACAAAATGTAAAAGTTTCTCCTTCAAAGTAGATGCAGAGCAATGTTGTCAACCTTAACAATTTTTTTGGTGTAAAGAAATTATTAAAAGCATGAAAGCACCACAGAGAATAACAATCCTTCATTTATGGACAGACTTTTTTTTTAGTTTAGCAATCAAATGGAAGGAAAAAGTTTTCTGGTATCAGAAGCATCACCCTGAAGGGTTCCTGGTAATAAAATTGTCAGCATCAACAAAGTTATTAAAAGAAAATATATTTTCTAGATTATTACACCTGCAGTTTTCATTCCTTAAAAGAAAGTGAAGTGTAGGTTACAGTGCTGGGAGGTATGGGGTTTTTGTTTTCCTCAAAGTCTCTTATCAACATTATGGGCACCTAAGGTCTGAATTTTCTCATAAAATGGAATGTGTATATAGATCTGACTGTCAGTGGCCTTACAACACTTTCTACTTCAAATTCCTCTTATTTGGCAAGGTCTACAATGACATTTCTTTCTCAGCAATGCAGATATCCAGGCTAGCCAGAATCCCATTGCCATGTCATTTCACCCCAAGGTAAAAGCAAAGTTCTCTTTGAAGACAATAAACAGTCCATGAACTAGACAACTGGATGTGTTCTGGAAAACTCTCTTTATTTTAAACAAGGTATGAACTCTTTTATTTTTCTTTTTTGGACTGAGTCACAAAGCATGTCCTGTAGATTCTCTAATGGGATGTCCTAGAATCTCCACCATGTTTTCTGGTGCCAGCACTTAAATCTTTGTCGGCTAATATTTATTGGGCCTTTGCTGTGTAGTTCTTTTTATTCATTCATTGCATTTTTTAAAAGATTTTATTTATTTATTTTTAGAGAGCATGGAAAGGGAAGGAGAAAGGAAAAGAAACTTCAATTTGTTGTTGCCTCTTGTGCGCCCCCTACTGGTGGATGGCCTGCAACCCAGGCATATGTCCTCACTGGGAATCGAACCAACAACCTTTTGGTTCACAGGCCTGGGCTCAATCCACTGAGCTACACCAGGCAGGGATCATTCATTTCATTTCATGACTACTTATTTGCTCTGTGTCAGGTGCCATATTAAGTACATTACATAGATCATCTTATTAAATCCTCATAACAAACAAGTATTGAAATTAATTTCATGTCTACATTTTACAGATGATGAAACTAATTTGGGGAGAAGTTAATTAGACTGACTAATGTCTTAGGGCAGCAATGAAGCCATTATTTAATGGCTAGCCTGTGTATCTCTGACATCCAGCACGTAACCCTGCATCTATCCCTGAAATGACTTAAGCAAAAGAAAATAAAACAGAACAAATGTTATTTACAGCCTTATACCTTTATGTGTTTCCCTTTGAAATGCGCTAAGTCTCCCTTGAGATAGCCTCATGAAATGTGGCTTCAGGTAGACATAGAGACACAGCTGCTTTATTGAAAATAGTTCCCGACTGGAAACAGGTGTTCCCCAGCACCTAAATGGATACACAAACTGTGATATAGCCATATAATGGAATTATACCCACCAATAAGGAAGAGAATCTCAGAAACATGGCACTGAGTGAAAGCAGCTCAACACAAGAATAGCTTCTATCTTATTCTATTTATGCAAAGTTTCAAAACTGGTTAAAGTAATCTATGGTGGGGAAAAACATCAGAACAACCATTACCTCTCATGAGGGCTTGGGATGATGGGGGTACCAAAACGGACTGATAAAGAGGATGAGGAAACTTTCTAGGGTGATAGTCATGTTCTTTATCTTGATCACAGTTTGAGTTACACAGATGACAATATAAAATATTCAAATTTTATAAAACATTAAAATATAAAATATTGTAAGAGAAGGGTTTGCTCTTTTCATTATGCATTTTCTCCTAATTTGGGGAGAATCATGTTGCTCTATTAAAGATGGATGGTGATCTTGATCTGCAATAACATTTGCTTTAGGCACTCTGTGGATATCCACATGACAGCTTCAGTAGAAAACACAACAAGGTTTCTGTACCAACCAGTGATTTCATCCTTGTCAGAGGCAAGAAATAGTGTCAGGACAGACATAGAAAGAACCATGTGAGGGGCAATGAACTGTCTGTCCAGCATGTTAGTGTCCAGTTCTGTCAATCCTCTGTGTGCCCATGTAAAGAGTTATGCCAGCTCTAAAGTTTTTTAATCAGCTGCAATGTGCTCTTCAAAGGCTGTTTAATTCTTCTCTGTCATGAGCCCTCCTCAGAGCTCAACTGCATACTTTCCTGAGCATTTCTGAGGGTTACCCTCAATCCCTCCCTGCACACATTTTACCTCTGCAATCAGCCACTTCCCCCTACTCTGACTACCCAATCAAGCTCTGTCCCACCCTGGGCTGCTGCTCTCGCTGTTCCTTCTCATTGGAACACCTTTTCACATCACAATTTGCATGTCTGTCTCCTTCTCACTCTTCTCAGCACCATGCCCAAACCGCCACTCTTCTCACTCTCTTCACTTCCACTACCTGTGTACCTTTCCTTCATCACACACATTCCATGAATTTATTTTATTACTTATTTATAGTTTGAAATCATATAAATATATAGACATGTACATATGTATATACATGTACATATGTATATACATTAAGAGTAAATACAAACATATGTGTAGTAATCATATATTTATTTTGCTTATCTATCACCACTCTTTCTGCTCCAGAGGGCAGGAATCATATCTATTTTATTCACTTATGCTTAAACTTATGATAAAATGACCAGTACATTTTGGGCTCATAATAAATATCACTGTCTAACTGAATAATAATTGTTTCTGTTCATATAAGCCTGTCCTGGCCCTTACTTATTCAAATTCTTAAGCTTAAAAACCTAGCTTAAGCTCCATCATTTAAAAAATTAATTCTAAAAGAGGAAAGATGGTGGTGAGACAGGTGGGACTGGAGTCCACTTCTCCCTGCACACAGGTGAAACACCTAACCCATCTTTTGAGAAACAGAGTGAACAGCCAACGGTATCCCAGCATATAAAAGATTGGAGACCCAAAACTGTAGAGGAAATTGAAAAAAATATTACATGGTAAGCAGTGTGCTTCAGGACAATAAGGTCCCTGGGACCAGTGCAGAGATCAGCGAGGCTGCAACCCCAGGCCAGGCACCCGCCAGGTATGCCGTAGGATTCGTGGGAGAGAGGCAGGTCAACGGCTCCCTCCCCTGCCAAACAAGGTTTGAGTACCACCAGGAAAGATTTGGATGCTTGAAGTCATAGGGAGGGAATAAGGAGGAAGTGGCAAATACACAGGGGCGACGTACACACACTGAGATGAGACTGTGGATGCCAGCTGGGAAGAGTCGGGCAGTGGCAGACCCAGACCCGGTCAGTCCCTGGTCTGGGGTCTAGGTGGAGGGTTGAGCTGTGTGAGAGGCCAGGAGCTTATTTGGAGTGGCAGGCTTGAGCAGAAGGAGTTTTTCAAAACAAAAAAGAGAACAAAAGGGCACTCATTGGCTGTTCGGGGAATTCTCCTGCAGCAGCCACCAAGGCCTACTGTGTCCCTACCCCCACCCAGCCACGTGGCACTCCCATGGTGGCACAGAGGGCCCAGAGCTCACACCCCAAGGCCCAGGATGGTGTGTACCTGAGCCTGCAGGACTGGAGGCTCCCCGTCCTATAGCAGTAGCTGAGGCTGGGGGCGCACAGCTGCAGCCCTGGAGACGTTGGGTGCCCGAACCTATGGGACCAGAGATCGCCTGACCCGCCCCAGTAGCAGAGGCCAAGTGCCCATGACTGGATCACCAGGATGGAACACGCCGCCTCTGCCTCCCCAAGTCACCTCACACCCAACCCTCACACTCCTGGGGAAGCATCAGAGGATGTGTGCACCTGCATGCCCAGTGCCAGCGACACCCGACTGGCTCTCTAAGAGGAAGGCGTAGACGCCCCCACAGAGGAGAACTGCAGGGCTCAGGGAGTCAGCAGTGCCCAGAAAGACTTAACTCAGTGGGGAGGCTGAACTAGCCTGAAGTAACTCTGAGAGTCCCTAGCATGTGGGACAGCAAAGAGCAAGAAGGAGGTGTGTGAATTGTCCCTAATTGGGACATCTCAAGGACAGCCAACTGGTGGTCTGAAGGCATAGGCTGAGCACAGAAGGACACTGGTGGCCTCGTAGCCAATTGAGGAACTGGGCCACAGGCTGGGCAACAGGGAAGTCTGCACCTCAGGAAGGGAGAAAGGTGAAACCAATCCTCCCTAAGCCTGCTATAGCCAGGAAGACCAGCAGAACTGCCTTGGCCTGTTTGGAGCCAGCAGGAGGCCTTTTTATTTATTTTCAACTTTTTTCTTTTAACTCCTTCCTTTCTCTCCTTCTTTCTTCTTTCTTCCTTTCTTCTTTTCTTTCCTCTTTCATTCCTTCTTCCTTTCTTCTTCTTTCTTTTTTTTTAATTCCCACAAGTGAGACAATAAAACCTGGAGCTGTGAAAAGACCAGAGCTGGAACCAAAGAAGGGTCATCTCAACAGCTGAGACAATGAGAAAATTTCAACTTGCTACTTCAGAGACTTGCAAGTTATTGTATATTTGTATTATTATTATTTTTATTATTCTTACATCTATTTATTATTAGTATTTTTGTATTTCTCTTCTTTCTGTTTAGCCTTCTTTGCTTGACTTGTTAAACTGCATTGTAAGACTGGTTTCCCTTCTTCTCTCTTTCATACTGTATTTTTAATTTTGCTGTCTTTTCACTTCTTTTGGGTTCCATTAGCACCCTGTTCTAGGTCCTATACTTCCTATTCTTATCCAGATCACATAGATTCTGTCATATAATTGTTGCTCCATACCTACTGTAAATAATTGCCATTCCATACAACTGTGAATACTACACAGCACCCTTCCCAGATCTTGGCTCACTTCACTGTTTCCTGAACTGTATTGCTGTTGTTGTTAACTCTGCTTGCTCACGCTCTACACACATTTTCTATCCTTTTCTCTCACTTTACCTCATGATCTGACCTCCCACAACCTCCCTGCTTTGTAGATCCAACTCACAATCATTCCCCTCCCAACAAGAGTCTGATCTTTCCACCCTTTCTAAAAAGGGGCTACTTGGGTGGAATATCACAGTTAACACAATACATATCCAAAGGATCTCCTATCACTTCTCTATGATTTGGTACTTTAAATACGATAGAATAGACTCTGGACGTTTTAAACCATTTTGCCTTCCCCCTCCAAATGATCACAAAGAAGAGTAGGTGGGAGCTGTGAACACCAGTACACCTGCTGGAAGAGGAAACCCACGAACAAAGGATCCAACAAGAGATAACAACAGAAGAAGGTGAATGAGGGAGTGGAAGCCACTCAGGACCCATCTGGAAATAGAAATAAATGGTGGAGAAATTACTCAGAACAAACAACTGAACAAGAGCGAGAGTGAACTTTCAAAACCTTGTACACATGGAAGAACCACCTTCAACACAATCTGCCCACACCTGCACAACAGAATAGAAGATGTGGTGGACAGACTGACCTTCAGATAACCAGCTGGAGGGAAGGACTCACCAAAGAAAGACCCAATGACAATCAAAATCCAAAGACATACAGAGAGCGAACACAAATGACAGCCCAAGACCAGTGAGCTGAGGAGATCAAGGAGAGTGCAACACTGAATCTCACAGGTCTTCTATCACAGAAGTTCACACCATAAACCCAGGGAGTCAGAACAGACCAATTTAAAAACTGGAAGCTACCAAGAAGAGTCTCACGAAAAATGGGAAGACAAAGAAACAATCTCCAAATGAAATGAAAGGAGGAAGCCTCAGAAGGATTGATAAATAAAACAGAGGCAAGTCAGCTATTAGATACTGAGTTCAAAGCAATGGTTATGAGGAAGCTCAATGAGCTCACAGAGAATTACCAAAAGCTACAGGGAAACTACAATGAACTCACTGTAAAATATATCAACATGAAAAAAGAAATAGAAAATATCAATGAGGGCCAAGAGGAAATGAAGAATACAATTTCTGAACTGAAGAACACTGTAGAAGGAATCAAAAGCAGGCTCAATGAAGCAGAGGATCAGATTAGTGAACTGAGGGTAAGGTAGAAAAAAACACCTGAAAAGACCAAGAAAAGGAAAAGAGGCTCAGAAAGAATGAAGAGTAGATAAGAGGAATGCAGGACAACATGAAATGTAATAATATTCATATATAGGGATACCATAAGGAGAAGAAGAAGAACAAGGGATAGAAAATCTGTTTTAAAAATAATGATGGAAAACTTCTCTAATTTGATGAGAGAAAAAGTCACACAAGTCCAGGAAACAGAGAGAGTCCAATCAAGAACCAAAAGAGCTCACTTCAAGATACATCATAATTAAAATGGCAAAATTCCAAGACAAAGAGAGAATCTTAAAGGAAGCAAGGGAAAAACAGGAAGTAACATACATGGGAGCCCCGATAAGACTAGCAGCTAACTTCTCAATGGAAATGTTCCAAGCCAGAAGAGAATGGCAAGAAATATTCCAACTACTGAGAACCAGAGGCCTACAGCCAACACTACTTAATCCAGCTAGGCTCTCAATTAAAATGGAAGGCCCAATAAGAAGCTTCCTGGACAAAAGAAACATGAAAGAATATACCACCTCCAAACCACCTCTGCAAGAGATGTTAAAGGGTCTGCTTTAGAAACAGGAAGAAAAACAGTGAAAGGAACAGAGAGAGGAACACCAGTACAAAAAATGGCAATGAATAAGTACCTATCAATAATAACCTTAAATGTAAATGGATTAAATGTGCCAATCAAAGACACAGAATAGCTGAATGATAAGAAAACATGACCTACATATATGCTGCCTACAAGAGACACACCTCAGAACAAAAGACTTACACAGATTGAAAGTGAAGGGCTGGAAACAAATATTCCTAGCAAATGGACAGGGAAATAAAGCTGGCATAGCAATACTAATATCAGACAAAATAGAATTCCAAAGAAGAGCCATAAAAAGAGACCCAGAAGGTCACTTCATGATACTCAAGGGAAGAATCCACCAAGAAGAAACACGCATTGTAAACATATATTCACCCAACAGAGGAACACCCAAATATATGAAGAAAACTTTGGAAGACTTCAAGAAAGATATTAACAGGAACAAGATTACAGTAGGAGATTTTTACACCCCACTGTCAAAAATGGACAGATCTTCCAAACAAAATATCAACAAAGATATTGTGGCATTGAACAAAGCCCTAGATGAAATGGACTTAACTGATATATATAGAGAGCCTTTCATCCCAAAGAAGAAAAATGCACATTCTTTTCAAATGCACATGGAACATTTTCAAAGCTAGAACACAGGATAGGACACAAAACAAGCCTCAACAAATTCAAGAAAATTGAAATCATATCAAGAATTTTCTTCGACCGCAAGAAACTGAAAATAGAAACCAACCTCAAGCAAAAAACTCAAAAACACTCAAACTCATGGACATTGAATAGCATGGCATTAAACAATGAATGGGTCAAGAATCAGACTAGGGAAGAAATCAAAAAGTTCCTGGAAACAATAGAAAATGAACACATATCGATCCAAAACATATGGGACACAGAAAAGGCAGTCCTGAGAAGGAACTTCATAACAATACAGGGCTAGCTAAAAAACATAGAAACATTTCAAATAAACAACCTAACCCAATGCCTACAAGAACTCAGGGAACGACAACAAAGACAGCACAGAGCAAGTAGAAGGAAGGAAATAATGAAGATCAGAGCAGAATGAAATGACATAGAGACTAAAAGCACAATTCTAAGGACCAATAAATCCAGGAGCTGGTTCTTTGAAAAGATAAATAAAATCAACAGGCCTTTAAGCACGTTCATCAAGAAAAAAAGAGAGAGGACACAAATAAACACAATCAGAAATGAAAGAGGAGATATTACAACTGCTACCACAGAAATGCAAAGGACTGTAAATAATTAGTACAAAGAACTATATGCCAAGAAATTTGAAAACCTAGGTGAAATGGACTAATTTCTAGAAAAACATAATCTTCCAAAATTGAATGAAGAAGCAGAGAACCTGAACAGACTAAAACAGCACATGAAATTGAAGTAGTCATCAAACAGCTTCCAACACATAAAAGCCCTGGACCAGAAGGCTGCACAGGAGAATTTTACAAAGCATTTAAGGGAGAGGAAACCCCCATCCTTCACAGGCTATTTCGAAAACTTCTTGAAGATAGAAGACTCCCAAACTCTTTTTATGAAGCCAGCATCACCCTAATCCCAAAACCAGATAAAGACATAACAAAGAAAGAAAACATTAGGCCAGTATTGCTGATGAACATAGATGCTAAAAAACTGTAATTGAACAACAATAAAGTAATTTAAAAAAAAAAAAAAATATTGGCAAACTGCATCCAGCAATACATTAAAAAGATCACACACCATGATCAAGTGGGATTCATCCCAGGGATGCAAGGATGTTACAATATTCACAAATCAATAAACGTAATACACCACATAAATAAAATGAAAGACAAAAATTACATGATCATATCAATAGATGTGGAAAAAGCATTTGATAAGGTACAGCACCCACTTATGATAAAAACACTTAGCAAAATGGGAATAGAGGGAGTGTTCCTCAACATAATAAAGGCCATATATGAGAGACCTGCAGCTAACATCATACTCAATAGGCACAAACTTAAAGCTTTCCCACTAAGATCAGGAACAGGACAAGGATGCCCGCTTTCACCACTCCTATTCAACATAGTATAGGAAGTCCTAACCACAGCAATCAGACAAGAAAAAAGAAATAAAAGTCATCCAAATTGGAAAGGAGGAAATAAAACTGTCATTGTTTTCAGATGACATGATAGAGTACGTAGAAAATTCTTTAGACTCCACCAAAACACCAGTCTACTTAATAAATGAATTTGGCAAGAACAGCAGGATACAAAGTCAATATTCAGAAATCAAAGAGAATTTTGTACACCAATAGTGAAATATCAGAAAAAGAAATCAGAAGAAAAATACCATTTGATAGAACAACAAGAATATAAAGTACCTAGGAATAAACCTAACCAAGGAGGTAAAAGTCCTGTACTCAGAAAACTATACAACACTGAAGAAAGAAATTAAGGAAGACACAGACAAATGAAAGCATGTACCATGCTCATGAATAGGAAGAATTAACATCATCAAAATGGACATACTACCCAAAGCAGTTTATAGCTTCAATGCCATCCCTATTAAAGCACCAATGACATATTTCACAGATATAGAGAAAATACTTCTGAAATTTATATAGAACCATAAATGACCCCAAATAGCTGCAGAGATTTTGAGAAACAAGAAGAAAGCAGGAGGGAT
>VMDR010035060.1:0-10878 GCA_007922815.1 Macrotus californicus | reverse complement strand
CGTGTCCTTTATGTGTTTCAGAAGTTGTGGAATCAATGCACTTCACCCCTAAACTCTTCCACATACATATCATTAACTAGACTTCAACTTTTGCTTACAGTTTCTTTTTTCTTTCTTTGGAGCAAAATTTAATGTAATGAAATGCACAAATCTTAAGTATACCATTCGATGAATTTTGACCTGTACTACCTTTTGATTATTCTTATTGGAATGGTTTCATCATATAGTTTTGACTACAGAAAGACATTACAAAACTATTCGCTTAATTTTGTTGAGTTTAATCTCTGGGTAAAAGGACTGAGTAATATGTAAATTAGCATCAAATGAGGGAAAGGAAGGGCTCAAGGGAAGGCTGACTCACCAGAGAAGTTTTCCTGTTGTACACACTTAATTCCAAAGTGATCAAGAGCCGTTTTCCTTTCTGGTCTATAGTATAATCCAGTTAGCAGTAAGGGAAACTTGGTTTAGAAATTCTTACAACTTCACTCCAACCCCTGTCTTCTTACACATAGAGAAATAAAACTCAGCAAACCCAAGTGGCTGCCTCCAAAGTCACACCAATGTGATACACCTTTTGCCTCTTGTTACCAATCCTAAGGCTCTCTCTGGGAAGTAGCATTTTTGTGAGATCTCTAAGCTTTTAAAGCAAACAGCCAGGGACTGCATATTTGAAGACTCAACATGGTATCTGCTATTGCAAATTCTTTAGTCTCGATTTCAAAGTTGATATTGCAAAATTGCATTTGTTTCATATGAGAACTAAGGGCATCTTCTTTCCTGTTTCCCAAAATAAGAGCCCATATATTGAGAACTTCCTTTTTTGCATCTCTTAGGACACCATGTCAGAGAAATCAATATTAATTAAAGTAATAATTGCTACTAAACATGGAAAACTACCACGTGTTTGTGCTTTTTGAAATAGATTGTTAATCAACAATAGGCTTTCAAATTTCACACATAAGGATCTGAGCTTTAAAGAGGTCAATCACCCACATGGCTGCAAAGTAGTGGAACCAGGATTTTCTCCTTCTCCTGGTATCGTATACCTGTTGCCACTTCCCACAGTCCTGCTGCCCTAGTAAACTAAATCATCACATAGAAATTGGGGGTAGGGCTTCCCCATGGCGGTGCCTAGGTTTGAATTCCAGCTTTACATTGGTAGCTCTGGGACCTTGGGTAAGTGGTAGAATATCTCTGTGCCTCAGTTCCCCACTTGGAAGATGAGGACAATAGTAGTGCCTATCCAATAGAATTGTTGTAAGTGACCTGTGGTAGTGCATGCAAAGACTTAGGAGAGTGCCAGCGACCAAAAGAAACTCTCCATAAATATGAGCTCTTGTTAATGTTGTCCCTTACAGGAATCTGCCTATTTCTATCCCTAGCCTTTCTTTGATGAAACAGTGCCAGAAAACAAACAGAAGATGTATATTGGAATGCATATTGTCACAGTCTTTGGTACAGTGTCAGAAATACCTGAGTAAAAGACCAACAAGTCTTGAAATGAAAACGAACTGAATATTAGAGAATAATAATATGGAGAGGTGAAGACTGAGTATTAAGGTGGTGCAGTTATGAAATCATAATGACAGTAGCAAATCCTGTTGGTGCCATGTTCACTTCATCTTTCAGCTCTTACCATTTCTTGTCTTTTAAAGATTTTATTTATTTATTTTTAGAGAGAGGGGAAGGGAAGGAGAAAGAGAGGGAGAGAAACATCAATGTGTGGTTACCTCTCATGCAACCCCTATTGGGGACCTGGCCCACAACCCAGGCATGTGTCCTGACTGGAAATCGAACCAGCAACCCTTTGGTTCACAGGCCAGTGCTCAATCCACTGAGCCACACCAGCCAGGGTCAGCTCTCACCATCTCTGTGTACAAAGCATTATTTCCAAAGACCAGTTCCCATGTTCTTTACCCAAGGACTTCCTCTGGGCCCCTGAAACCTGTTCTGACCTAATGTGTACCTAGCTAGAAGTGCAATGTGTACCTAGCTAGAAGTGCCAGAGAATCAACACCTCCAAGAGTAGCTCTCAACCATTGACTGACTGGAGCAGGAGGATAAACATCCACACCCTCTCGCCTCTCAGGTGGGTAACTCTGAGCATGTTCTACACTGTTTCCCAGAGTCCAGCTGCCCACAGTAATAAATGGTGATAGCACAGCATGCACTGGTTTCATATCCTTTTCTGTCTCTCCTCTACCAGTGCTCATCTTCTAAATAAACAACTTGCATTTGAATCCTTTACTCAGGGTCTACTTCTAGGGAACCTAAAATTAAGACATTAATTTCTTTTAAATTTAACCAATTATTAGCCCCTTTAATTTTCAGCACAAACTACAAAGATCCTTCTATCTGTACAATGATCCTTATATCCAGGATATCATTGGACCCTCACAGCATTGCTGTGAAGTAGACAGAACAACTCCTATTTACCTGTTTTAGGGATGAAAAACCAGGACAAAGAAAAAATAATGATACCAAAGCCACGTGGATGATGGGGACAGAACTGGAAAACATTCCCAGAAATTCTGACTCTTATGTTAAAAAATGTCTCAAAGAACTTGACTGCACTAGACACTTCTCAAGCCCTTATTCAGTGCATGCAACCCCATCAACTGCTCCTTGCAAGAACAGGTAGGAGATGAAAAATCAGGACCTCTGACCAGTTTAATTCACAGCAAGAAAAAAAATTGCTATTTTTGTTACTGCACTTGCTCAGAAGAGCAGCTTTGGTGGTCAGTGTTACTAAAAAAATTTTAATCCATGAGATTCTGAAAGCCTTGAAAAATATTAATTTCTACCTTAGATATCCACAGCCATGTGACAAAGTGATTTTTACATGATGTAAATTTTCTATAAATCATTGTTTAAAAATTGTTTGCCTTTATTCTTCTTATGCTATATAGCATAAGTATTCCTCAGATTCACCTTTCTGTGAGCTCTTCATCAGCTTCAACCCTGTTTTCAAACATATAACATCATAAATGCTTGCTTCCAGACCCAGTGGGGAACACAGTTCACTTCTTGGTTACTTTGCTGAGCTTGCCAGAGGCAATGATATTGATGACATGATAAGGGACCCCTGGTTTCTTGCAGCTTGCTGTTTGTCAGTCACTTAATCCTATAGTTAGTCCTAAAGAAACTAGGCTCCAGATCTCCTTAAATACCTGAATAATAATGGCAGAACTGATCTCAGATCTCAGAGAACCATTTTATCTCATTTTCTAGATCTTAGTAACACATTTATCAATAGGCAACTAAGGTTCACATAAGTGCCATCACTTGCCCAAGATCTCAAAATGAGATAGGCAAGACACCTCTGTCCACCACCAGTTTCTAGTACTTCTGCAGACCACCACCTTTCACACCATGGAACCAAAAACAGATAAAGGGTCCGCTGACACTAACATATTTTGCCAAACCTTGCAAATAATTTCAGACACCTGGGAAAATCTCACAACTGATGTACCCCATGAGTTGGTTTGTTAGTTTATGAAAGAGACTGGTATTTTCTCTAAGGGGCCATGCTTCCCATTGGTCATTCTTAGCAAGACTGCTAAATCAGGTACGTATAAACTGAGAGAGAGAAGTGCTCCACATGGTGACCTAAGAAAATGACTCAAAAACTGAAATAAGTAGGTTGCAAACATCAGTTTTCTTTTGTTAAATGTAGCATTAATCATGATACCAATCAGATGACTCGTGTCTTGCACCCACCCATTACTTAGGGGTCAGAAACCATAGTGGCTAAATAAATAAATAAATAAATAATTTTTTGAGAATGTCTGGATCCACTAAGGTGGTTCATTCAAAACTATAGGTAAAAACGGGAAAAAAATTATCATTGCTCTTAGAGAAGTTACTTTTTTTTCTATATTATGTGCCACATGATAATAAAAGTTAATCCGATAATTATGATTGTGACCATGAATGTTTTCAGATTTTTTTGGAAGCAAAGAAATAAATTGTTGTGACACAATATTCTTGATAGCTTGGTTGTTCAGAGACAAGATGCTTATTTTTCCAAGGAGCAAAACCTTTTTATAGAAAATAAAATGCCATGTTCTGCCTTCCATGAAAACAAAAGATTTCAGCCAGGAAATATGAATATATTCAATTAAGCATTATTTCCTCATGGACACATTCTATCTTGAAAGGCAAGCAAAAGGTAAACCAGGGTACAGGCTCCCAGACTGCCCGTGGCATGCATAAATTCGTGTGCTTTGGAGAGTGGCAGGCAGAGAAGCAAGAAGAATAGGTATGTGCAAAATCCTAAAGGACACAAAAAAGGAACAACTGAATGCTTAGCCAGTTTTTCTCTGAGTAGGAAAGCTTCCTGCTTCTTCCTGTTGCTGAATGGCTGGCAACTGTTTGGTCTAGCTTCAGGGAGTAGAAAGTTTTGGGTGGGGTTCAGGATCATTGAGGTGCAAGAAGAAATTGTTTCAGTTTGACTTAAAGAAAAGATTATTGTTTGTATTCCAAGTTCAATCCACTAAATTTAGCCAAGTGACTGTCAGAACCACATTTTGTGTGCTTCCAGGAGTCCCACCTTGTTATAACTTACTTGTGAGTCACTGGCTGCCTGACATGGGTAAGAAGTGCCACAGTGCACACCTCATTGTAATGTCAAAGCATGCCTGTTTTTTGTTCACTTATGCCATTTAGAAGACACTTGTGATTTTTGGTGGTAGGTTCAAAATTCCAGAATCAGCTGAACAAGTGTTTGCTTCATCAAATCCTCTTCTACAATGGTAGAGACTTTAAAATCACCAACCACATAACTGTGAATCACTGTGAATCATTGAATGTGGGGCTCCTGGAAGACACAGTCTTTACATAGCCCTGCAAGAGCCCTTTTGAAAACACACATCTGATCAGACATTTTAAGCAACCACTTGCTTAATTCTCATCAATGGCTTCCCTTATTAGAATCAGGGCTGCAATTCTAAACTTGGCTTATGAGCTCTGCATAACCTCCCAGCCTATTCAGTCATTCATCAAGCATTTAATCAATACCTACTTCACATCAGATGTCATCCTGGACACTGGAGCACTAGCAATGGACAACACAGATGGAGGCCCCCTCCTGGAACTGACGTTTGGTCATACCTGCCCCCTCACTATCCCAGCGATACAACCCCACCCCCTTCCCACAGATTGTCAGGTTCTTCCTGCTGCTAGGAACACTCTGTCTAGTAAACTCCCACTCATTATTCCATTCTTATTTTAAATACCATCTTCTTTATGGAGGCCGTTGTCTTTTCCTGAATTAGATCAAAACCCTATCCACTCCACAACAGTCTTACTTATCTCACAACAATCTCACTTTCTTTTTTGTAAGTATTTGTTCTGCATCTATATTTCTGTCTAGACCAGGGATTGATAAACTTTTTCTGTAAAGGACCAGATAGTAAATATTTGTATCTCTGTGGGCTATATATACAACCTCTGTCATAACTACTCAATTCTGCCATTATAGTGTGAAAGCAACCATAGATAATACATAAACAAATGAGTGTAGTTGTATTCCAATAAAACTATTTGCAAAAGTAGGTGGTGAGCAAGATCTGGTCTGGGCACCACAATTTGCCAACTTTAGACAACAGAAACTCCTGTGATAATGGAAATGCTGTATATCTATTTCCTCCAGTGATGTAGCCATCAGCCATATATGGTTATTGAGCACTTGAAATGTGGCTAGGGCAATTGAGGATCTAAGTCTCTAAATTGTTTAATTTTAATTATTTAAATTTAAATATAAATGCCATGTGTGGCTAGTGAACAACATACATATAGACCATGAGCGTTGTGAGGATAGGAACTGGGTCCCTTTTAGTTACCACTGTGTCACCTGGACCTAGCACAGCAGCTAGCACAGAGTAAGCGCTCAAAATGTGTTTGTTGAATGAATGAACAAATGTATAAATATGAAGTGACTTATCAAACTTCTGTTTTTTTTACCACTGCTGCATACTTAATTAGATGTTGCCACTTGATACTTCATGCTCTCTAGGACCCAAATGTTATATATTTTAAAATATGTTTATTGACTTTGAGAGAGAGGAAGGAAGAAAGAGAGAAAAAACATCAATCATTTGCCTCCCAAACACACCCCAACCTAGGTATGTGCCCTGACTAGGGATCAAACCAGCAACCTTTTGTTGTGTGGTATGATGCACCAACCGAGCAACCCGGCCAGGGCCAAAATGTTATATTTTTGTATGCATACTTTATCTCCCCACCGTCCCATGAACTAGCTCCATGAGGATGGGAGCTGTAAGAGACACTACCTGAATGCTCTTTCCAGTGCCCAGCAGAGGTACATGCACATGGTAGTCAGCCTTCCCACAGAGTGTTTGCTACTACCAATATCCACCTGGAAAGGAGAAAGATTCAGCCCTGTGTCTATTTTATTTCTGAAGTATGTTCCGTCATGTCTCAGGGATTTAACTTCAAGCTTTTCTGCTTTAATTCTGTTGTTCTTGAGGTGAGAAATTCAACTTAGTCCTGCCTTTTCCTGTTTTGCAACCTTAGGGAAGTTGCTTAATGCCTTGTGTCTCTTTTATTTAAGTGAAGATAATTCTAATTCTATTACAGCTATTCACCACCTACCTCTTAGGACTATTATGTAAATAAATAAGATCATGGCCACAAAAGCTTTGAGCACTGTTTTCACATGGCACGCTATAACTGATCAAGAAGATAGTAGGATGTAGTTATTCACAGTGATATTAAACTATTGGTGCATTGTTTTCTCTGATTTATCAGGATAACTTAATAAAAGCTCTGTGATCCTCAAGTGAGTCAGCCAGTTGCAAGATCAGAAGAATTTGATCATTGCAGGGTGGTGAGACAGCCACTTTGTTCCCAAGATGAATTATGTTCAGTTGATTTTAGAGCCTCCACCCAAGCCGTCATCCCAGGTAGGATCCTAGGATCCTACAAATCTTTCTACCTCACATTCCTCCAGCAGTTCTGATGAGGGGGCATCCCAATGAAAGGTGCACCTTTCTTTCACTGCTATCTGAAAAAGATAGTCTGGCTGACCTGCCATACAAAGACTAATTCATTCTAGTGGGCTTTATACATCTCATCTCCAAGTAGGTAACACATGAGATCCAGCCAGAGGTCCATGAAAGGCCCTGTTCTTCTTGTTTTATGCCACTAACAAGTGCCGATGTTGGTCCTCTTTTCCTGGAAAAGCCTCACCTCCTTTCCCAACTTTTCTCAATCCTGTCTCTCTCTCTCCCCCTCCCTCCCTCCCTATCTCTCATTCATTCATTGGCACTCTGCTGAGGGCTCTATTTAGACCCCTTTGAGCAATCCTGTCTTTTCTGTGAATCTTTCACTTCTCAATCTGGGTGTGTCCTGTGGAAAGCTGTGGCTCTTTCTTCATGGGCTGCTGTGACATATTAGCTAACTTTTCAGGTGGTGAAGAGATTCAAGACAACTGGAAACCAACTTAACCTCTCAACAATTGAACTTGTTTACCAATGGGGGAAAAAAGAGTTGTAGTAGCTAATATATAAAGAAGTGGTCCCATCTACATTTCCATGTTTATAATACGTCTCTCTCTCTCTGTCTTCTGAGGTCACTAAAGCCTAATCTTGTAATATACTTCTTTTTTTTTCCATCATGCACTGCCTAACATGCAGAACAGCTTGATAAATCAAGAATTGACCTTTGACTGAGTTCATTTTCTGGCATAACCTTCCCCAGATACAAATTTGAATTATGGTCTGCCCAGACATGTCCTAACACAATCATGTCCCATGATTCCTTGGGAAGGTAAAAACATTCTCAGACTTCTTTCAAATGCTTCTAAGCAAGGATTAGAAATAAAAGTATTTTAACAAAATTCCTGTAGTATGTATTCATTAAGGTAATACTAGATTTCATAATAAAAAAGGCACCAAATAGAAGTTTATTTCTCACTCATATTAAGTGTAATTGGCAGTGATAGAGAGTTGTAGAGGGAGATGGTAAGGACTCTGCTCCACACAGTTATTCAGAGAACCAGACTAACAAAAAACTCTGCAATCCTTAATATGTGGCTCCGAAGGTTACCTTGGCCATCAGCCTTCAGATGACAACAGAGGAAAAAGAGAAAGAGATGGATCATGAGAAAGGCTTTTATGGGCGAGGCCTGGTAGTGGCACGTTTTGCTTCTACCCCTTTCACATTGGTAGAACTGTCATGTGGCTACATTTGTCTGCCAGGATTTGGGGAAATGTAGTCCAGCTGAGAGAAAGGGAAAAGGAAAATGGGTTTGACAAACAGACAGTCTTTGCCATGCTGGACAACAGAGTTAAAATATTTGAAATATTTGAAAGGCCTGAGTGACAGATAATGAAAGCTATTATTTTTGCAAGTGATCCTTTATTATCTGTCCTGTTATCAAATTATTTGTCTTTTAAAAATATTATTGTAATACCATGTGATGAATGTAATGATGGTGTTATGCAGTGAGAACATCTAGGCTGGACTTTTTTAGAACATAAAGCCAAAGCTGGGTCTTAAACAGTGGATGTTAAGCAGGCAAATAATATATTAATATGTATGTGGAGTAGAGAAGGAGAGGTGGCAGCAGAGAGTTAGCAAAACAAGTGAAAACTGAAGAAATTATGGAAGTGGCAGTATGAGTAAAGGTTTGAGGGGGATAAAAATCAGGGTGTAAAATTGTTACAAGACGGACATGTGGGTGGGGATAAGATACTATTATTGAATGCACCCCCCCCCACAGGGTCCCTCTGTACTAGATTCACCTTGCCTGCTGCCCTTAGGAGTTATGGCTCTCAGTGCCAGAGTTTGGTGAAAAGGAAAGGAACTATTTATTCAAAAGTTATACAGACTTAGAGTAATGACTTAATGTCTTCGTTAAAATCCCAAAGTCCCTTAAAACACCCACAAACACACACAGTCCTTCCTTCTCCCTTTGCCCTGGCAGGCCAGCCTCAGAACATGTCAATCAGAAGTACCATCCTCCAGAAGAAAAAAACAGAAATCTGCAGCTCACTTCTCCTGGTTCTTCTCAGTCATCTGTCCCTGGCTGGCAGGCCTCCCACCATTCCCAGCACCATTAGCTGTGTGGCTATGATCTACAGTTCTTAATCCAAACCCATGTGGCATCTTCTCATGGCCCACCAGAGAGAGTCCTTTCACTCCTTTCCTTCCCACAATGTCTCTTCTGTGTTCTTCCAAACTGCTAAGAGAGAGCTCTGCATGGCTGCTACATCTTGCTTTCCTGCTTCCTAAGCCATATGGTTAAGGGAGCCCCACAATCGCATGGTTCGAACTCCCAAAACCATGTTGTTCGCTTCGCATGGCTGCCACATCTGGGTTTAAATCCTGGCTCGAATCTTCCTCTGCATCCCCATTTTCAACCCTCCTACAACTGGCTATACCTGCCAACATTCACATATTTTTCCAGCTTTTCCAAGCTGCCATAGTAAGTCTGGGCAAGCATAGCCCTGTGGCGTGGAGCAACCATCTCCAAGCTCCCACACAGGTGCTGTAACCAGGGGAAGTTGCCTCCCAGTTATGTCAGAAGTCACTCTCATCTCCCTGGCTCAAAGCAAAGCCACAGCTACTTACCACATGTATGAAGCTAGCCAGCTATTATAGATATGTAAGATAACCATTTTTGCATATCAGGTATGAAGCTGACCAACTGTTGATATACAAAATAACTCTCAATGGCTCTGCTCTTTGTGTCCCATCCCCCAATTCAGACTTGTGGGGGTGAGGATATCCTATATTTTATAATTCCTCGACACCTCAAGTTGTGGAACCCACTACAAATCCCTCTTTTTGGGGGTGGGCGGGGGGTGTCCTGGCTGTATCCCATTACAAAGTAAAAGCAGTTTGATATTGCTTAAGCAACAAATGGAAGACAGGAAATCAGAGGACTTCAGGCAGCATTGTCTCCTATGCTAAAAAACTTAACTTTATGCTGAAAACCAACACTTCCGAATAGAGGTTTGTCATGGATTAGGTAAATGTATATAAAAGGTAATAAATACATTTGATACGTGTGCTGGGTTTCCCAAAGTGAATTTTCACTTCAGTATTTTAGTAATAGTCAATAAGCTGAGTCAATCAGCAAATACTTATTTAGCACCTACCATGTTTACCATGTGGAGAGAGTGATGAACAAGAAAGATATCTCCCTTGGTTCTCTCATTCTAGACTATGTACACTGCGAAGAATACCCAAGAGTTGCAGAGACAGGTAGCCTCTCCATAACCCTTTTTGTTGATGAGCATCTCTAGGGAGCATTCTAGCAACTACAGATTTGGGGAATGGGGATGGAGTAAAGAGACCATCCAAGAGGTGATTACAGTGGCCCAGGAGAAAGGCTGATGAGTATCTCCCCAGATGCACTCAGTTCTATCTTGGGGATCTTTCTCTCTATACATTCCTGCTGCCCTTATCCTTCCAGCCCTCATACTTCCAGCCTTTGGTCAACTGACTTCTTTTTCATGAAAGCTTCATACCACTTTCAGCCACTCTTAAATGCATCTTCCTCCCAGTTCCCACAGTATTGTAAATGTCTCTCTGGTACCATTTGTCAGCCTGTAGTCTGTCTGTAAGAACACCCTGTCTTCTGGCAGAGCATTTGGAAACATAGACACTCAGTAAAGCTTGGTTTAGTGTTGAAATAGGAATAAAATAACAATAAAAAATATTTTAGATAGTCATAATGCTGGAGTTTTAAAACAATGTGAAAAAATAAATTTTAATTGAAGTTTTCATGTATTAGTATATCTCAGCAATCTGAACAACTTGAGTTGACTGATCATAAGATCTCATAGATAGGAGGTTTCTACCTGGAGTGTATCATGTAGAACATCATATTCTAAGGTCTGCCTATAA
>VMDR010035059.1:0-11231 GCA_007922815.1 Macrotus californicus | reverse complement strand
CTGAAACTAATAAAAAATAATATCGAATTTAAACTGTCATGTTCAAAAAATTTAAAAATATATTAAAACCACTTTGATAATTTAAAAATTTAAAAAAGACTATCATTTGAAAAGAAAAAAAAAGGATGGGTGGAGCAGGGGAAGGTGGTGGTGGGAAAATGGAAACAACTGCATTGAACATTAATAAAAAATGATTTAAAAAAAAGAAAAAAAGAGGAAGAAAGTGTTTTGATAATCCAAATTAAGCATAGCAGTGGTGATCCCCATCCAACATTTTCCCAGTGAGTCAAATGCAAGATCTCTGGCACATAAAAGCAGAAAAGCTCCATTTAATTTCTTAAAGTTCATCATAACTCCTCTTTCTCTGCTGTTGTGTTTTCACTAGTGGAACGTCAAAGATAATACGTGTTCTTCTCCAAAGGGATTTCAGAGGCCACACAGTCCTCTTTCTCCAACTTCATAAAGGATAAATGACTTTGCATTGCATATGCAGCTTCATTCCATTTTACTGTTTGACATCATGTCAGATGCTGATTTTAAACTCCGTAACTCACTCAGCATAATTATGCCCTAGTTTATAGCTTCCTACTTTATATTTGAAAAGTACATTATTCATTGTGGCCTGAACACTCATGGGGCAAATGTGAATATATTACTTTAGTTAACAATGCTTTAAGCAAAGTGCAGACAATATTAAAATCAATGTTTTCTTTGACTGTGAGCAGCATACACATTATGGAAAATATAACATTTTTTACCAAACATTTTTATTTTTTATTGTTGTTCAGTTACAGTTTTCCCCATTTTCCCCCTCACTCTTCCCTGCCCTACCAACCTCCACCTTCCACTTTCAATCCTTCCCCACCCCCGTTGTCTGTGTCCACGGGTCCTTCATACACGTTCCTTGACTTGACCCTTCAGGTTAGTCATGTTATACTAGTATCCAACCAATAGAGACCTAAATATCAGAAATTAGATTTCATTTCAATGCAACATAACATAAAAAGTAATAGGAGATGGGATTAATGCCTAAAAAACAAGTATACTTTCACCCTCTTAAGGCAATTTTAAGGTAGTGCAATGCTACGAAAAGAGTATGAACCCTGTAATCAAGCAGATATAATTTTCAGTTTCTGTTCCACCACTAACAAGCTGTGGGATGCAGCATATAGTAACCAACATCACTGAGACTTCATTCTTGTCTGCATGGTAGGAGGTTGCATACTACCTTCTGGGCCATTGTGAAAATTGAATACAGTAAGTGAGTAAAGCACCTGATAGTGACTGATCGGTAATTAATCATCACATTATCAATGTTGCTTCTGTTAAATCTATCTTTAGAATTTGAAGTGTTGAAAGAACAATTGCCTGGTCTGTGAATTCTTGAACTTGACGATGTTGTTTAGGTGTTTTGTGGTTGGAATCACAATTCAAAACATGTTTAAAAGTTGTACTTTAGAAAAAGAATGTTGCTATGACCCTCATCTCACAGTTTTGATAGGAGGTGACCAATAACACAGAGTGCTTATGCGTTGTCTCGCAAATCAAAGTTGTCCGATGAATAGCGGTCATTATTATTAAATGTTCGACCAGTGTAGCATGCAAGATGATCACCGCTGAGAATACAAAGTAGAATCTTCTGGAAACATGATAAACTGAGACTATGCCAGAAGCGTTGTTGCTCACACAATAGGTGAGAAGTTAGCACTCCAAAAGGAAAAGGAGCATTTGGCTGTTGCACCACAAGCAGAAAAATAAATGGTGGGTCGAAAAAGTAAAATGCCCTGTGAAGAAAACAAGAAACTTTGAGTTTGTATAGAGTCTCTATAAAGGTAATATTGAACTTTATAAATGTAAATTATATCCTAAATCCAAAATAAGTTTGTATGTAAAGATTTAGAGTATATGTAATAATGATTCATTTTAGTCAGTTCTCAAAACAATTTATTGAGAGTTTTGAGTTCTTAAAAATGTACCTCCCATCTTCCTCCCAGTGTCAACCTGAGCCTGCGTCAGTTTCTCACAACAACATGTATGAACTGAGTGACATTGCACCACCAGAGTTACAAGATAATTTTTTGAATGGCATGCCTCATCTCAAAAACACACCCCATTATTGAAAGACCACAATTTACCAAGTGCCTGACTACAATGAAGAAAGTCAAAGCCTAAATATTTTAAATTATGTTCATATAGTGGCTTCCAATATTCTCTTCGAGAAAAAAAAATATTGACTTTTTTAGATGGTTAAGATTTCAAAAGGTCTGAATTTATTTCAGAAGGCAGTGTATCTCAGAAAACATCAATACAGTGATAATTACAAATTTCTGTTTACTCAAAGCCTCTCGCCAGAATTGTCCAAAAGGTACCGGAGGACCTGAGAGTAAACTAGTTAACAAATGCAACCCACTAAGTCAGCAGATAGTTCATCAGACCCCGTCTTCCTCCAAGCACTGTTCTAAGTCCTTGGTGTGCAACAGTGAATGAGACACGTCACCACCCCCTCCCACAGTGCATGATGAGGAAGGAAAGACCTCTGTCTGGATGATCACTGTGTAATGTAGTGAATGCCACGGCAAAGGCACGTACTTAATGCTGTGCAAATGGAAAAGAGGTACTAGGATTTTGAGGGGGTCAGGAAATAATCAGGGAAGTTGGGTAGAATATGGAATGAGTAGTAGAAAGACAGTCGATTATAAAGGCAGTCATTAGATTTCACACAAATTAATAACTCAAACTTATAGAGTCATGATCATATTTAAATTTTTGAAAGATCACTGTGGCAGCTTTGTGGAAATGGATTGGAGTAGATGAGACTGGAAGCGAGAACACAGAAAGGAAGAGATTTCAAGAGGGGAGAATTAGGGTAGAGACAAGTGAAGGGAGAGACAAGTTGGGTGTGAGGCTACTTAGAAGATAAGATTCAGGAGACTCTGTGAGTAATCAGAAAGGAGGGAATGGAGTAAGGAAAGTGGTTATAAGCCAGTGGTTCGCAAAGCAGGGTGTGCAGAACAAAAGCATCGGCATCTTCTGGGAATTTTTACAAATAATAAATTCTCTGGCCTCACTCCAGACCTACTGAATTGGAAACTCTGGATATAGGACTCAGTACTCCATGATTAATAAGTCCTCCAGGTGATTCTGACGCATGACAAAGTTTGAAAAGCTCTTGAAGCTATTGATTACCAAATACAGCTGCACATTAGAATTGCCTGGGAAGTTTAGAATAAGAAAATTCTGGTTTAGTTGGACCAAACTATGACCCAGATACCATGATTTTTTAAAGCTGATTCTTATTCAGAATTTTTTCTCTTTTTAAATTAAATGTATTGGGGTGACATTGGCTAATAAGTTTCAGATATACATCTTTATAATATGGCATCTGTATACTGTCTTGTGTGCCCAGCTTATTTTTTAAACAGTTCCCCCAGGTGACTTCAGTGTATGTTCGACTGTGGTAGACCACTGGCTCTGGTGGGGAGGCTCAGTGGATAGTGCTGATACTCACCAAGCAGAGGGGGAAGGTTTAAGAGCAAATCTGATGCCATTTTTCCAAGGTAACTGTTCCCTCTTGAATTTCAATATAAGCATACCAGGCTTTTATTTAACTAGCTTTTCTATAGTTTACTATAGGCAAATAGAAAAAAATTGACAGAAGTATCAAAATATAGGCACATTACAAGGACATCAAATCTTCAAAAGTTCTCATAACAACTTTTTCATCCATTGAATCTTTTTTAAAACTAATTTCCAGAAGCTCTAAAGTCTGTCCACTCTCCTCTCCCCTTTATTACTAAATACAGAACTCATCATTGCTCTTCCTTTAGTCTGTGTCCTTAATGGAGTGCTTAAGCACACAGGCTGTTTGGGGACCAGGCTATCTGGGTTCAAATCCTAACTTCACCACTTGTTAGCTCTGTGGACCTAGGCAATTGACTTAACTTCTCCATGCCTCAGTTTCCTCATCTTTAATGGGGGGTAATAATAGAACCTACCCCCTAGAGTTGACAGAGGAATGAATTAACTAATAATTGTAAAGTTCTTGGAACAGTGTCCAGCACATGATAAGTGCCATGTAAATGTTTGTTAAAAAAATAGTGTGGAACATCTGGAGTGATCCAAGAGACCTTTCAAGGGCTTGTTAGTATGAGGGAGGTAATTGCATCAGGCGAGCCTCACTCGTATCTCCAGGAGATGCTTACAACATTATTACTTCGTTAATAAGACTGACAAATGCTTGAAGATGAGCCATGGCTTATTCATCTTGTATCTCCACTTCCTAGCACAATGTCAGGCCCATGGTAATTGCTTAATAAATATTTGCTGAATTAATGAACTTATGATGGGTCACTCATTCATTCTTATTTTATATAGAAAAAAGATCTCATGTGACATCTTCCAAAAAGAAATAAACAGTTTAGAGATGGTGATTTAAGCCAGACTGTCCCTAGAAGGAGGTAGAAGATAAACGGGACTATAGTACACATCTTCCTTCATTCAGATCTAATAAGAAAATCAGGGGAGTGGGGCGGGGGTCTGGGCCTGCAGAAGTAACTATCAGAGATGCTAGGAGGGGTGGAGGTAGGAAAATGAAGATGGACTGACACTTGGAGCAGAGAGAAAAAAAAAGATTTAGAGTCCCAGAAAGTCATTTCTGAAGCAGTTTCCATTAGCCTAGTAGAAGAATAGGGAAATTTCATAATCTCAAAAATGCTTCAAAGAAATTAAAGCATATGTGAGGCTTGATAGACTTGGAATGAGGGCCAGCTCTGCCATCAGCTAGCTCCCAAACTTGGGTGAGTTACCTAGCCTCTCTAAGCATCAGTTTCCACCTGTCCAAAATAAGGCATTGACCAATGATCTGAAAGGTAATCTGAAGCTCTGTATTTTTTTTTTTTGACAGAAGATTAAGGCTCTTCCGAGGAAAAATAAAACATGTTCTTTTTAGTTCATGAAACTATTGCAGGGACCCTACATGTGAAATAATATTATTACTCTTAAAATTCACTGTGTTTTAGACTTTTATTTATAATGACATGGATGGACATCCAGCTTAAGATAATTACTGTGGATCTCAAGAAAGAATATAACAGCCAAGACGGACTCCTCATGGTTAACTGGGCACAAATTCATAACTAGAATCTGGCATCCATTGCAGACAGAGTATGTTCACACATACTGCATTTTAGGAAAAAGCTACAGACTGAACTTTCAGCCTCCTGCACTGTGCTCCTGCTGTCTGAGCCAGCCCTTATAAAGGAGTACCTGGTATTGTCTTTCAACCAATAGACTGACACTTACTAGTCCAATCAGAACTGTGAAGCTACCTCCTCATTTGCATCTATACTGACCAATCCGAGAAGCTCCTAATGACCAATTAGAATGCTCAAAGACAACAAAACAGGACAATGCTATATGAACCAATCTGATTGTGCAAATTTGGATTCCTTATTTGCATAAAAGTGGACCATTTGTGAACCAGGGTGAGAACTTTTATTATTCGTGTCATGCAGAATTTTAGTAATTAATTTATGAGTGCCATGAGATGAAAAGGTTGAAAACCACTGCCCTGTAGTCTTTATTACTGTTTTATTGATAAATACAGGGAAAAAGTGAGATAAAGATGGTCTTTAATTCCATCTTTTGTGGTAAACATTTGATGCAGAGTCCTTCAGTTGTATAGGAAACAGAAAACATCATGCAAAGGCTGCCAGTACTCATGACCTTCAAAAAAAATCAAGCTTTTGATTCAAAGTTGGAAGGCTTAGCTTTCTCCTCTCACCAGTACTAAGATTTCAGCAGCGAAGCAAAGTGGCATTAGACAGTGGAGGAAAGAGGCAAGACATGCAAATCAGCCATCCAGTTCAGGGGCTCTCAGACATATAGGGAGTGTGGAAGTGTTCTGGAGATTACAAAGCTCTACGGAAGTTAGTGTATCCCAGGGAAGTGGAGACAAGCTAAGGAGTCAGGAAGTGCTAAACTTAAGTTCCTATTCTGCTTAATACCTTACTGAGTTTCACAAGGATATGGGGACTCTCTGCATTCTGGCCTCATCTTCAGAGAGTGGCTGCATTGAAGCCACTCTCGCTTGTCCTCAGGTCAGATCTAGAACACGTCAGGCTCCTTCTCATCTGAGGACATTTGGCATTGTTTCCTGTGGCTGCAGACAGGCTGTCTCTTTCCTCAACGGCCACGTTGATCTTTGCGGTGTGGTTTCTCCTCGCCCTTTAACTTTCATCGTTACAAAAAGTAGCCTCCCCCTTTACAAAAAGTAGCCTCCCCTTTGTCTCTGAGCAGCACGCTTTTGGTTTCCACGAGAAGCTGCTTCCTCAGTTTGCAATCTCTTCCCTTTAATAAAGTTTCCCCTCTTTCTGCACCCCAGAGTCGGTATTTCAGTTGACATTAGGTTGGTGGCCACAAGCTTCTGTTGATGTTTCCATAAAGCAGAGTTTAATGCATTAGACTGAATTTATTTTTAACTTTGAGTGACACAACTCTGTAATAGCAAAATGCTATAAAAATCCTAAGTCTCTAGAGTCTGTATAAAAATTAACTTGAAAATATTACAATTCCTATTTAGTTCTTGGACAATTTATTAGTAAAAATTAAAAGGCTGAACCCATCACCTGGTTTATGGTTCCACTCCAGAATTTAAAAAATTCACTAACTCTTAAGCGGATAGGAAAGAAGAGTAAGTCACAGTTCTGGGACTTTTATGTTTACATGCAAATTCCCATGGTACCTAGGGATGTGTGTCAAACCCAGGTTTAAATGGTGGAAACTGATTTATCTATTTCCTCGGTTCACAAAGGCTCAGTGCCTGCAGGCAATCAATCTCTTTGCAGAAAGACATGTTACTTGACATTTTTACCACAAAACCCACCATGTCCTCAATACGCTATCTCCAATTATTCTTAAGTAAAATCTCTGTTGGCAGAAAAGTTCAGGTTACTAGGGCTTTCGATAGCTTCAGAGAAGCACTTCACGGGATTCTAAAGCACTCAAGCCATACCTCCAAAGCCCAAACAAACCTCCAGAGTCTCCTTCAAAAACAAATCCTAGCCCAGCTACTATCAGGGCCATAAAAGGCACACCCTCAGAACCACAGAGTTAAGACAGAAACGAGTTCTTTACTCCGCTAATTCCACAAGGAATATTTTCTATATTATCAATGTCTTTAAAGCCCAATAAGTTACCATGTTCCTGTCAACATCAACTTCAGATAAGCACTCCAAACATAAAAGTAGTTCCCAGCAACTGAAAGTCAGCTCTTTCCTTGGCATGCAGCTGGGACTTGCCATTCCCAGTGCAGAATTCATCATGCTGAGTATTTTCTAAGCAATCCAGAAGGTTCATGCCATGTATTAATTTATAAATCACTTTGCCCAATTTTTACCTGACAAGTCTTTTGTGTAGGAGTGAGACATTTAGCTAGTGAGTAAATACAGATGAAAACACACCATCTCAAGCTCTGTGAATTTTATTATGTACTTGTATTAAAAAAAATGTCATTCTGACTGAGAGCGGTCAGAAGGAATGGGGGTTGGAAAACTGAAGAAAAGAAGGTGAAGGGATAAAGCCAAAAAACATATATATGAGATCTGTTTGGAAAAATTCCAGCCATTGTTAATAAACCAAGAATGGTTTGCATGACATCAATGTAACCTGGCAGCCAAGGAGAGTGGACTGGAATATGCATGTGTGAACAATAATGACTTCACTGTACTTAGTCAGTGTGGGAGGAAGATGCCCATTGAGTGAGCATGTGTACTGTGTGGCCCTCACATTCAAAATGACTGAGTGAGTAGAGCAAAAAATCTGCATCAAATTTTGCGTTAAGCTTGAACATTCCTCCATGGAAACTATTCAGATGATTCAGAAGGCTGCAGCTATGGGCAACTGGTGATTGGCAGCTTCATCATGACAACATACCTGCTCATGCATCATGACTGGTGCAGAGTTTTCTGGAGAAACATCAAATCAACCAGGTGACTCAGCCCCACTACAGCCCAGCTTTGGTGCCCTGCAACTTCTGGCTTTTCCCAAAATTAAAATCATCTTTGACAGGGAAGAGATTTCAGACCATCAGTGAGATTCAGGAAAATACAACACGGCAGCTGATGGTGATTGGGAGAACTGTGTGAGGTCCCAAGGTGCCTACTTTGAAGGGAACTGAAGCATTATTGTCCTATGTACAGCGTTTCTTGTATCTTGTATTCATCTTCATTAAATGTCTCTATTTTTCGTAGTACATAGCTGGATACCTCCTGGACAGGTATTATGTGTGAATGAGTGTGTGTATGTGTGTATCATGAAGACACAGACAACAGACTGGTGATAGCCAGAGGGAAAGGACGTTAGGGGGCAGTTGGAAGTGAGCAAAGGGTCAGGGGGAGGGGAATGGGGATGAGAAGAGACTTTATTGGAGGTGATGGGCACACCACACAGTGTGCAGATGATGTTTCACTGAGTTGTTCACTTGAAATCTGTTTGGCTTTGTAAAGCAATGTCACCCCCAATAAATTCAATTTTAAATAAGTTCTTTATTAAAAGTGTCCTCTGGGATAGGGTCATGATGGTGATTAAAATGGAGAGACTCTTAAGCTTTCCAAAAAAGAGATAATTTCTAACCAAAAAAACTTCTTTGGAGAAGTTTCATGCCATAGTAAATTATTATACTGTACACACTGAAACTGTTAACAATCTGTTGTCATATGCAAAAGGCAAATGATAGGGAATATTGGTAACTATTTGTTAAATCAACTATACTGTAGTAAGAGTAAGTAAGATCACAATGTAGGTGAAATTACATAGTAAACTGAATCACTTTACAATTAAAGAAATCAAGCGCTATATAGAGAAAAATGCTAAGATGAATCACTGTTTAAAGGTGCTGGAGGGTAACAAAAGAGACCGTTTCTGTAATCCTCTCCTGTGTGGCTCACGCCATGCAAAAATGTTGCCTGTTTTACGAGGAGGCATCCAGGAAGAATCTACTGTTTGCTGTAGCCAGGAAAACCCCAGGGAAACAATCAAAACCCAAAACAGAATGTTACCCATTTTCAAGTAGCAGACAGACTCATGGAAACAGAGAATAGAATGGTAGTTACTGTGGTATTTGTTTTTTTTTAGTACAAATTATTAATTCTTAATTCTGATGTAAAAAAATTGCATCAATATTTATGCCTTGTGATTCACATGTTTTCAGTTTTAATTAATAAGACCACTTCCCTGGTCCATGTAAAATCACCTTTTTCTGTGGTAAAAGGTCAGGATCCATTTTACTTTTCCGCACAAAGTAAGCCATCCCCTATAATACAGCTTGTCCTTCATGGGGCCATGTCTGTGATACAAGTCGTCCTATATACACGGGCCTGTCTCTGACTCTCTTTTCTGTGTAATTGGTAGGTCATGTGTTCTTGTATGACTGTTATCCCACCTTTAGAAAAATGCCTTCATTGTTGTATTGCTCCTCTTTTATAACACTGATTTAGCTGTTTGTGGACCTCCATTTTTTCGGATAAATTTTAAGTTAAATTTTTTGAATTTTTCAAGAAATTCAACTAGAATTTTGATTAGGATTACATTAAATATATGGATAAATTAAAAAATATATCTATAATTTCAATCCTAAATCATCTTATCCAAAGTCATGGGTGTGATTTATTTAGATCATCTTCTATGGCCTTTTATTAAAGCTTTCAAGTTTTCTCTAAGTAGAGCTTGAGTATTCATAGTTAAATTAATTTCCAGATATTCCATGGTTTTTACTGCTTCAAGGATTGAAATTATGAAAATAAGTATTTTATTACATTTCTAGTGGGCAATTGCTGCTATTGACTTCTAAAAACTTACCTTTTGCTCAACAATTAAATTCTTTTTAGTTGTAATAATTTGTAAGTTCTTTTTCTTAGGTTTATGATCCTATCACCTGCACATAATATTTGCTTTCTTAACTTCCATGCCTTCCTAGTTCTGGTTTCTGTTTTTCCCTCATAACGTTGGCTAAGATGTCCAGCAATATGTTAAACAGCACTAGTAATAGGGGGTCTACCTGTCCTATTCCTATTGATGGACCATTATCCATACATATCTTGTGCGTCTGCATGTCTTGCAAGCAGAGACACATCACTTTTCTATATTCTATATTCAGTGATGTCTGTATCTAACATAAAAGGCAGGTTTATTTACAGCCTTGAGAGAAAGGGATAGTGTCTCCCTCCAGAGTGAAGGGCAGGCATGCTTACCACCATTGGTAAACTCTGCATTCCCTAAGCTAGTCCAGGGCTCTTCTCCTTCAACAGAACCTCCACTGCCTATGCAGGTGTCGCCTTTGCCCCTGCCTGTGACCCTGTGGGCATTTGGGCTTGGGAAACTAGCAAAAGAAAATACTGATATTTTAATTCTATTGCTGTGAGTAATAAAGTCCTTTATCTGTGGACCAGGAATCCTCTGTGTACTGCCGTGCAAGCGCAACAAGTCAACTAATTGGCTTGCATGTAAGGTGAAGTCTACAGGCTATTGTTCATAGCAGTCCGAAACTGACAGCAACACAAATACCCAACTATGATGGAATCGATAAATTGTAAATAGTCATAAATTTAGAATATTATACACCAAAGAAAAAGAACCGCTATATTAAAAAAACATGGATGAATCTCAGAAAATATGATGTTGAACAAATGAAGCTAAACATATATATTTCATCTTTCCAGGGAAAACTAGTCTGTGATTATACATTAGAAGTCAGGATACTGGTTACCTGTGGGGTGTGGGGTGTAGGCGGTGGGGGAATAATTGTAGGGACACAAAGGAGCTTATAACCTTTTAATAATATGTTTCTTCATCTGGGTGCTATTTTCACAGGAGAGTTCATTTTGTGAAAAGTTATTGACTTGTACATTTATCATTTGTACACTTTTCTGTATGCATGTTATACTCCAATGGGATTTACAGAAAAAATATTTTCATTGGAAAAGATCCAACAGAAAATAAATGGTGAAACATAATTAAGAATCAGAAATAAGCAAAATTCATATGGGAAAGTATTATACCTGTATATTAAAGAAGTCATATTAAGTCAGCTGTAAAAAATAGATTACATAAAATTATGTTGGAGCGCATGGATTACCACTTGAGAAATAAAAATCAAGCAAATCCTTTTCTAACTCCTGGTACTAAAATATAATCAACAAGTAAATATTTAAATGCAAAAGGTGATCCCATACTAG